>JAODAL010042913.1:0-34365 GCA_025379985.1 Phyllomedusa bahiana
TCATGGGGGGGTTTTCCCCCCAATACATGTGGATTGACTCTGTTTTTCCGGAGCTGGCCATCATCCTCTATTGGGGGGTCTCCCAGTAAAAATGCGGGATGTAGTTGTTGTCCAGGATGTGCTCCCATCACCGCTTCTTTGTGGGGTTTTGTCCCCCAGAAATACAGCTGGATGTGAGCTTTGTGCCCAGGATCTGCTGCATCACTCGCCCCTCATTGGGGTTCTCCCAGTAATACTGTGGATGTGACCCTTGTGTGTCCAAAGCGCTGCCATCATTTTGCTCTCTTGGGGGGTTTTGCCCCTTCCCAGTAATACATGGGGATGTGAGCCGGTGTGCGGATGCTGTGCCACATTTGTTTCCATTTTGGGGTGTCCTCCGTAATACATAGGGGTGTGGGTCTGGTGTCCAGTATATTGTGCCCTCTTTTTCCCTTCATGGGGGGGTGTTTCTCTATTTAAAATGCTGCTGTCTCGGCTGTTTAAAGCAAACCCCCTTTGCCCTGCCTCCCAATGCTTGCAACATAAGGGAAGAACCCGGGGGTTTGCGCTGAGATTTGAGGAGAAAATAAAGACGGCAAAGTTTTCGCATTTAAGTTTTTAGGAAAAAGGGAGAAGTTTTTTTGTGCAAATAGGCTGTTATACAGAGAAGGGAGGTGAATGAAGACAGAAATGTGCGGGGTTTTAAAAAGGGAGGTTACATAAATGGGAAATGATGGCTCGCTACAGAAAAGGGGGAGGTGACGTGAAGTACAGGAAATGATGCTGCTAGGCTTTAGAGAAGGGAGGTGACATGAAGCACAGGAAAATGCTGTGCTCACACGGGAAAAGGGAAGACATGAAGCACGGGAAAATGCTGCGCTCAGTATAGAGAAGGGGTTTTAAAAAAGCAAGGAAATGAGCGTCAACTAAAAAGGGAGTGACAAAAAGCACGGGAAATTATGCGCGGGGTTTGGGAAAAGGGGGAGGTTACATAAGCACGGAAATGTTGCTGCTCAGTACAGGAAGGGGGTGACGTGAAGTACAGAAAATCTGCTGTAGGATTTAGAGAAGGGGGGTTACAAAAGACGGAAATGTTGTGCCAGCTACAGAGAAGGGAGATGACATAAAGCACAGGAAATTATGCTGCTGGGCTTTAGAGAAGGGAGGTTACATAAGCACAGGAAATGTTGCTGCTCAGCTACAGAGAAGGGAGGTGACATGAAGCACAGTAAATGCTGCTGGGCTTTAGAGAAGGGAGGTACAACAGCACAAAAAATTTGTTGCTCAGCTACAGAGAAGGGAGGTGACATGGGCAAGTAAATTTTCGCTGCCAGTGCGGGAAAGGGAGGCTACATAGAGCAAAGGAAATGCTGTTGCTTTTTAGAGGAGGGGGCAAACAGCAAAAAAATGCTGGTGCTGGATCCCCGGAAGGGAGAAAAAACAGCATAGGAAATCCCGTGCTCAGCTTAGAGAAAGGAGGTAACGAGTACGGAAAATGCTGCCTTTGGCTGCAGAGGAGGAGGTCAATCAGCACAGGAAATTCGTGCTTGGTGCAGAGAAGAGAGGTTTGACAGCACAGGGAAAGGGTTGGCGTAGAAAGGGAAAGGCATAGAGCACAGGAAAATGCTGTGCTCGGTGCAGGAAAAGGAGGTGACTACAGCAGGGAAAAGTGTGCTCACTGCAGAGAAGGGGGAAGTCAACAGCCCGGGGGGAAATTTTGCTTGGTTGCAGAGAAAGGGGTGGACAACAGCAAGGAATGTGCTGTCATCTGCAGAAAAGGGAGGTTACATAAGCACAGGGGAAATTCTGTTTCTCCTCAGAGAAGGGGGGGCGACATACAGCAAAGGGGAAAGCTGTGTCATTGCAGAGAAGGGGGTTAAAACAGCACAGGAAATGTGTTGCTCAGCTGCAGAAGGGAGGCGACAGACACACAGGAAAGGGCCTGCAAGAAGGGGGGAATACGACAGGAAATGCGTTTTTTTGGCAGAGAAGGGGGGGACAACAGACAGGAAAATGCTGCAGAAAGGGAGCCATTCAGCAAAGGGGAAACTTTTGCTTGGTTTTCAAAAGGGGGGAAGCAACACAAGGAAATCTGTGCTCAGCTGCAAAAGGGGGCACAAAGAAAAGAATGTGCGTTGGGTGCGAAAGGAAATGAAAAAGCAAGGAAATGTTGCTGTCAGAAAAGGGGGGCTAAAAAGAGAACAGGAAAATGCTGTTTGGCAGAAGGGTTGAAAAAAAACAGGGAAATTTTCTGCCCGGTGCAGAGATGGGGCAAATAACACAGGAAAGCACAAAAACACAGAAACATCCCGAAAATAAATGAAATAAAATAAGGAAATTTCCTTTTTTTTTTTCATTTTAAGCTCCTCACTAATGAGCCAATATTTGGCTTCTATTCTCAGGTGTCCGGTCTGAAGCCTCCTTTATATAGTTTGAGAGCATACACCTGGATTTTTTTGAATTTTGATAATTTTTTTTTTCCTGAAACCTAACCGTTAAGTCTTGAGGGGTCATTGGGCTGCAGGCCGAGCAGCTGGACCAGATCCAACCCCAGCCGTCATGTTGGTGGCTCAGAGTTTCCTCATGGGACTTTTTATAACAGTATTTACCCCGGGGGATCTAGTCGGAGAGTGGATTTGGGGCTTGTGGATTACCAGAGAGGCCGCGCTACAAAGTGTGTCTCCAACAAGCGCACAGATAGAGGAGAAGAGCGCAGCGCTGTCTGCATGTAAGTGGTGAACCTCACGCTGACACTCGTAGGAAGCCGTCGGATGAGTAATTCGTGGGTGGAGGCTCGTACAGCCGCAGGGTCCTGCACCCATGTCGTATGAAGAGTCTGCTGATCTGGATACAAAGGACTTCATGTATTTATAGGATAAGAGCAGAAGCAGGAACAGTAATTACTGCAACCTGTAGGATGTGAGCGAAACCCAGAGGAACAGTCATCAGTATTATCTGCCTTCTCTTTACCATCGTTCTTCTTCGTCATTGTTGTGCTCGTCTTTATCATCATCATTATCTCCAACATCAACATGTTTCTTATCATCATCCTTATCATCATCATCATTGTGCTTGTCATCATCTTTATCTCAGCCATCAACATGTTTCTTATCATCATCATCCACCTCATCTTTATCATCATCCTTTTCTGCATCATCATCATTCACATCATCATCATCCTTGTCTTCATCATCATCATTGTCGTCCTCATCCTCATAATCATCCTTTTCTTCTTCATTATTATCAAGATCATCCTTGTCTTCATCATCATCATCATCATCGTCGCCTTTATCCTCATCATCCTTATCATCATTATCCTCCTCATCATCCTTGTCTTCATCATCATCATCATCATCATCATTGCCTTTATCCTCATCATCCTTATCATCATCATCATCCTCCTCATCATCCTTGTCTTTATCCTAATCATCTTCATCATCATCCTTGTCTTCATCACCATCATCATCATCCTTGTCTTTATCCTAATCATCTTCATCATCATCCTTGTCTTCATCATCATCATCATCATCATCATCATCATCCTTGTCTTTATCCTAATCATCTTCATCATCATCCTTGTCTTCATCATCATCATCATCATCATCATCATAATCATCCTTGTCTTCATCATCATCATCATCATCATCATCCTTGTCTTCATCATCATCATTGTGCTTGTCATCAACATGTTGTTATCATTGTCATCATCATCTTTCTCATGTTCATTATCATCATGGTCATCCTTGTCTTCATCATTATGATTATCCTTATCTTCTTCATCATCATCATCATCATCATCAAACTTGTCTTCATAATTATCATTACGATTATGATCATCCTTGTCTTCTTGATCATCATCATAGTCTTCATCGTCATCATCCTTGTCTTCATCATCATCACGTTGTCTGCACCATCCTTATCTGCATCACCATCATCCTTATCTGCATCACCATCATCCTTGTCTGCATCATCATCGTCATCATCATCCTTGCCTGCATCATCATCAACCTTTTCTGCATCATCACCATAATCATTCACATCATCATCATCCTTGTCTTCATCATCATCATCATCATCATCATCATCATCATCATCCTTGTCTTTATCCTCATCATCCTTATCATCATCATCATCCTCCTCATCATCCTTGTCTTTATCCTAATCATCTTCATCATCATCCTTGTCTTCATCACCATCATCATCATCCTTGTCTTTATCCTAATCATCTTCATCATCATCCGTGTCTTCATCATCATCATCATCATCATCATCATCATCCTTGTCTTTATCCTAATCATCTTTATCATCATCCTTGTCTTCATCATCATCATCATCATCATCATCATCCTTGTCTTCCTCATCATCATCATCATCCTTGTCTTCATCATCATCATCATCATCATCATCATCATCATCATCATCATCATCATCATCATCATCATCATCATCATCATTGTGCTTGTCATCAACATGTTGTTATCATTGTCATCATCATCTTTCTCATGTTCATTATCATCATGGTCATCCTTGTCTTCATCATTATGATTATCCTTGTCTTCTTCATCATCATCATCATCATCATCATCATCAAACTTGTCTTCATAATTATCATTACGATTATGATCATCCTTGTCTTCTTGATCATCATCATAGTCTTCATCGTCATCATAGTCTTCATCGTCATCATAGTCTTCATCATCATCATCCTTGTCTTCATCATTATCACGTTGTCTGCACCATCCTTATCTGCATCACCATCATCCTTATCTGCATCACCATCATCCTTATCTGCATCACCATCATCCTTATCTGCATCACCATCATCCTTGCCTGCATCATCATCAACCTTTTCTGCATCATCACCATAATCATTCACATCATCATCATCCTTGTCTTCATCATCATCATTGTCATCTTAATCTTCATCATCATCCTTTTCTTTGTTATTACTATCATGATCATCCTTGTCTTCATCATCATCATCCTCATCCCTGTCTTCTTCATCATCTTCATTGTCATTTTCTTATTAGAGTTCACTATCATCATTATCTTTACCATATCTATCTTCATCCTCCTCCTCATCCCTGTCATCATCATCATCATTATCTTTCCTATCATCGTCATCTTCTCTATCATAGAGTTCACTATCATCATTATCTTTACCATATCTATCTTCATCCTCCTCCTCATCCCTGTCATCTTCATCATCATCATCATCATCATCTTTACTATCATCGTCATCTTCTCTATCATAGAGTTCACTATCATCATTATCTTTACCCTCTTCTCCTTCATCACCGCGTTCCCTGTCATCCTTATATTTTCCACCTTTATCTTGGTCCTGAGATAATATTCTTCCCTGCCCCCCCACATCGGGGCAGCCGTCCCATGATCCTCTGCTGCGGCCCGATGTGTGGGTGTCCTGCGGCCCCTCGCTGCGCCTCTTCCATCTGGCGGTCATTGTCTTCTGTGCCGTCTGATGATACAGTATCTCACCGGCTTGATTGTCATTCCTCTCCTACTGGGTTCATTCCTTTGGAAGTAATCGTGAATGGCTTTGCGGCTCGTTCTTCATTCCTCTAGATTTAGAGGATCAGTCACAGGCACCCGGCGTCCCACCTATTAAACCGTGAACCCTAAAAGCAAACACTTCATGTTAAATGGAGCAGTGAGCGGCCGATGAGCGGAGTCCCTCCTGCATCATCATCAGTGTAATGAAGAGCACGTTCGGCTTGAAGGAGCGCCGCACGGCATAAAATGCAGAAATGAATGGTCTCCAAAGCCACCGAGGTCCTGATCACTCGGGTGAGTCCATCACAGAGAAGCGAGGGACACCGAGGGGTTAATAAGTAGCAAGAAAGACAAGAGGACGAGATACAATGTATCAGATCTGTATCCGCGCTGCATCCATACAGCCTGAAACCCCCTATGTCCCCGGACAAGACCTGCTGGGACTTGTAGTTGCACAAGGAGACCACCGAGCTGGAGGCAGGGTTTAACCCCTTAGTGAGGCGGCAATTTTCGGCTTTTCGCTTTTTGTTGTTTCCTTCCCAAATCCATCACAGTTTTTAAAATGTTTCCATCTACATAGACCTATTAGGGCTTGTTTTTTGCAGGACAGGATGGACTGTTTAATGGCTTCACTGACCATTGAATATAATGTACTGGAAAACCCCCCAAAAATTCTAGAACACGAACCCCACCTACCTCCCTTCCCCTCCTCTCTGACCCTCATCCCCACCCCCCCATGCAATTGCACTATTTTTGCAGGGTTTCATTTTTATAGCATTTAATCTTTGATATAATTGATTTATTATCTATATTTTGCAGGTCGGTCTGAATTCAGTGACACCAAACATGTTGGGTTTTCATCCTATATTAGTACTTAACCCCTTCCTGACAGGTGGTCATAATAAAATGACTTATTTTTTGTCCCTCCTCGCCTTCCAAGAGACATAACTCTTTTACTTTTCCTTCTACATAGACCTATTAGGGCTTGTTTTCTGCAGGACAGGATGTACTTTTTAATGGCTTCACTGACCATTGAATATCATGTATTGGAAACCCCCCAAAATTCTAGAACATGAACCCCACCCCCTGCAATTGCGCTATTTTTACAAGGTTTCGATTTTATAGCGTCCAGTCTTTGGTATAAACGATGTCTTATCTATATTTTGCAGGTCGGTCTGATTCCAGTGACTCCAAATATGTCGGGTTTTCATCCTATTTTAGTACTTAACCCCTTCCTGACAGGCAGTCATAATAAAATGACTCATTTTTTTCCCTCTTCACCTTCCAAGAGCCATAACTCATTTACTATAACATCTACATAGACCTATTAGGGCTTGTTTTTTGCGGGACAAGATGTACTTTTTAATCGTGCCACTGACCGTACCATAGAATGTACTGGAAAACTGAAAAAAATAATTCTGAGGAGGGGTGAAATGTGAAAAAAAAAGTACTGGTAAACCTCCCGAAAATTCTAGAACATGAATGCCCCCCCAACCCCCGCAATTGCACCATTTTTGCAGGGTTTTGGTTTTATGTTGTTGACTCTTTGGTATAAATGATGTGTGATCTGTATTTTACACGCTGATACGATTTCAGTGATTCCAGATATGTTGGGTTTTGATTCTATTTTAGTACTTTAAAAAAAAAAAAAACCTTTTTCAATTTTTTTACTTCGCACTTCAGCTCCATTTTCTGCGACCAATAACGTTTTGGTTCTTCCTTTCATGGACCTGAGCTGGGGCTCATTTTTTGCAGGCTGAGGCTTATTTTTTATCAGGTGACACATGCAACTTTTTAATCACTTTTCATTCCAATTTTTAGGGGAGGTGAAATGACCAAAAAAAACCTGCAGTTTTGGCTTTAGGGATTTGAACTTTTAATATTTTTTATTATTTTTTATATTTTTAAAAACTTTTTGTTTTTGTAACTTATACATGTCGTCCCCCTATGATACTTAACTACTAGGAGGCACCATCGCACCATTCTGCATTACAGGGGTGTACCGAGGTGGCGGATCTATTATAGTCTATGGCAGGAAGTATTAGGAGCAGTAACATGGCAGCTATGGAAGCCTTCATTAGGCCTTACATTACTCTTCCGGAGCATTGCTTGACTGAACTTGGGAGAAAATTCAAGTTCTGGACATCTTAATTCTGAAATTTTCAACACTGGCCCCAACCGTAACCCTAACCTTGAATTGGGTTTAGAGTTAGGGTTCTTTAACTGCTAAGCAGGGCTTAATTTACTGCTCCCCTTTGCTTCCGGTCCTGTGGAGCTTGTGCTCCCATTTCATTTTCAAGGATTTCTAGGATTTCAAGGATTCAAATCCTTGAAACTTCATTCAGTTTAATTGAGAATAAGTGACAATAATGAGGCAATATTTCCATAGTTGGCCAGTGGAGACCAACCCCCCAATAGATGGATATAGCCGAGAGGGACCACATAAGGAGTCCTGGTCAGCACCACCCTGAGTGCTAAAGGAACAGTGTACCCAAAAAAGGGCCAATATCTCCAGCCCAAAGGAGACCACCCACCCCAAATACGGATATAACAAGAGGGACAATACAACGGAGGTCATCCTGCTCCTGGGCCACAGCATGCTGAGCCCTAAAGGAACTGTGTACCCCAAAAGGGACAATATCTCCAGCCCAGAGGAGACCACCCAGCCCATAAACAGATATACTATGGACAGAGAACACATACCATTCCAGAGGGGACCATCCACCCCATAAACAGATATCCTATGGAGGGTGAACACATGCCAGACCAGCAGAGACTATGCCATAGACATAGCAGGGAGGGACAACATAAGGTTCCTCCTCCTTGGCCCTACCATGCTGAGCCCTAAAGGAATGATGTATCCCAAAATGGGCAAGATCTCCAGCCCAGTGGGGACTGTCCATCCCACAGACAGATATAACATGGAGGGAGAACTTAAGGAGTCTTCCTGCTCCTTGGCCACAACACGCTGAGTGCTAAAGGGACAATGTGCTCCAAAATGGGCAATATCTCCAGCCCCAAGGAGACCATCCACCCCATAGACAAATATCCTATGGAGGGTGAACACATGCCAGACCCGCAGAGACCAAGCGCCCCATAAAAAGATATACCATGGTGGCATCACACATACCAGCCCAGTGGGGACCATACACCCAGTAGAAAGATTTTCCATGGAGGGAGAACACATACCAGCCCAGTGGGGAACATACACCCAGTAGAAAGATTTTCCATGGAGGGAGAACACATACCAGACCAGCAGAGACCAAGTGCCCCATAGAAAGATATACCATGGTGGCATCACACATACCAGCCCAGTGGGGAACATACACCCAATAGAAAGATATACCATGGAGGGAGAACACATACCAGCCCAGTGGGGAACGTCCACCCCATAGACAGATACACTATGGAGGGTAAACACATGCTAGACCAGCAGAGACTTAACACCCCATAGACATAGTCGAGGGACACCACTAGGATCCTCCTCCTTGGCAACAGCTTGGTGAGCGCTAATGGAATGATGTACCCCTCATTGGGCAAGATCTCCAGCCCAGTGGGGACCATCCACCTCATAGACAGATATAACAATAGGGACAATACAAGGGAGGTCATCCTGCTCCTGGACCACAGCATGCTGAGCCATAAATGAACAGAGTGCCCCAAAATGGGCGATATCTCCAGCCCAGAGGAGACCACGCACCCCATAAACAGATATACCGGAGGGAGAACACATACCAGCCCAGTGGGGACCGTCCACCTCATAGACAGATATCCTATGGAGGGTGAACACATGCCAGACCAACAGAGACTATGCCATAGACATAGCAGGGAGGGACAACATAAGGTTCCTCCTCCTTGGCCCTACCATGCTGAGCCCTAAAGGAATGATGTACCCCAAAATGGGCAAGATCTCCAGCCCAGTGGGGACTGTCCATCCCACAGACAGATATAACATGGAGGGAGAACTTAAGCAGTCTACCTGCACCTTGGCCACAACACGCTGAGTGCTAAAGGGACAATGTGCTCCAAAATGGGCAATATATCCAGCTCCGAGGAGACCATCCACCCCATAGACAGCATGGAGGGACAACACAAGGGGTCTTCCTGCTCCTGGACCATAACACGCTGAGTGATAAAGGGCCAATGGACCCCAGAATGGGCAAGATCTTTAGGCCAGACCAGAGGATCCACCACATTGACAGATAAAACAGCGAAACAAAACAAGGGGTCTTAAAATTCCAGGACCACAACTTGCTGTGCTAAAGGGACAATGTACCCCAAAATGGGCAGTGTCTCAAGCCCAGGGGAGACTGTCCATCCCATAGACAGCCCAGTGGAGGCCGTCCACTCCATAGATAGCCCAGAGGAGACTGTCCGCCCCATAGATAGCACAGAGGAGACCGTCTACCCCATAGAAAGCTCAAAGGAGACCGTCCACCCCATAGACAGCTCAGAGGAGACCATCTACCCCATAGACAGCCCAGAGGAGACGGTGAACTGCCTAGACAGCCCAGAGGAGACTGTCCATCCCATAGATAGCCCGGCGGAGACCGTCCACTCCATAGACAAACCACAGGAGACCGTCCACCACATAGATAGTCTAGAGGAGACCTTCCATCCCATAGACAAACCAGAGGAGACCGTCCATCACATAGATAGTCTAGAGGAGACCGTCCATCCCATAGATAGCCCGGAGGAGACCGTCCATCCCATAGATAGTCTAGAGGAGACCGTCCACCCTATAGACAACCCAGAGGAGACCGTCCACCCCATAGATAGTCTAGAGGAGACCGTCCCCTCCATAGACAGCCCAGAGGAGACCGTGCATCCCATAGACGGTCCAGAGGAGACCGTGCATCCCATAGATAGCCCAGAGGAGACCATCCACCCCAAGACACCCCGGGAAACGGTCCCCCCCCTAGACAGCCAGGGGAGACGTCCACCCCATAATAGCCCGGCGGAGACCGTCCCTCCATAAAAAAACCAGAGGAGCCCGCCCACCCATAATGTCTAGGGGACCGCCATCCCAAGATACCGGGGGAGACCGCCCATCCAAGATATCAGAGGAGACCGCCACCCTATAGAAAACCCAGAGGGGGACGTCCCCCCCCATAAAGCAAGGGAGACCTCCCCCCCAAAGCCCCAAAGCCCGGGAAGGGCCCCCCCCCATAGAAAAGGGCCCCCCAGAGGAACTGTCATCCCTAGACGCCCGGGAGCCCCGTGATCCCATAGATACCCAGAGGAATGTCCACCCCAAGATAGCAAAGGAACGCCACCCCATAATAACTAGGGGAGACCGTCCACCCCTTTGATATCCAGAGGAAAACCCCCCACCCCATAGCCCGTATACAATGGGGGGGAAAGCCCAACGCCAGGGGAGAATATTCACGGGGGGCCACAGGTCATGGGCAATCCTGCTCCCGGTCCACTCACAAAGTAATTTTTTTTCCCTCCTTCTTTTCAACTCCATAAATTCCCAAATCTTTGAAACTTTATCTGCTGTAATTGAGAACAGGCATCGATCATGAGGCCGCCGCTCGTCCGTCCATCCGCTCCGCCGCCGATGGGGTGGGGGAAGGGCGCGCATTGTGCAATTTTTGACTATTTTTTTTTTTTTGTCTCTGTCACAGGTTACGCCGCCCGATCCCCGTCCCCTTTCTTTATTCCTCCTCAGGTTTTGCCGCGGGAGACGATGAATGGCGGCGGCGGCGCAGGGAGCGCAACGGTTAAACAACCGCGGCCTCAAAATCCTCTAATGAGCGGACAATTATGTAAGAGAAGACAATGGTGCCTTAGTGCAATTCTGCGAAAACATTAGAAGAGAAAGAGCAATCATATCTAATTAGAGCTGAAATAAGGTTCCCCCCCTTTGAAATGTTTAATTAGCTCTGTTTTATTACACAAACAATCTCGCCTGCGCCGCGCCGCGCGCTCTTTACGGATTTGATGAGTTAAACAGTGCAAAGTGCTCGGGCGCCCAGTGTGGGGCGAAACCTGACAAGGACTTGCTGTTGTTAGCAGATGTCGAGGCCATCAGCGGACCCATGCTGCTCGCCGCGAACAGCGGGCGCTCGCTGCAACCTTTCTCGCCGTCGCTGAAGGCTCCTATTGTGCTTTCAATTTAGCAGCGTCGCCACCAGACACAAGGAAAAAAATTTCGCCATAGGCCCTTCAGTCCGGAGACGAATTCTATTAGCGCCTCTAACCTTGTGTCATTTATTAGAACCAAACCGCGTACTCGCACGGAGGGGAGGGGGGGGATCCGCTCCCTCCACCGTCATGGCGGCCGGCGAGCGCCGAACAGAATGCAATTATTCTGATTAGGAGGATGTAGAACGCGGCGGCGGCGCCGCTTGTGCGCAATTTATACACTTTACCTCCAGAACTTAAAAAAGTACCGATCTGCGCCCCCGGTCGGCTCTTCCCGCCGTTATTCGCTAATAGCGTCAATGAGTCGTTTGCAAAAGTATGTGCCCCCCCCCCCTCCGTTATCTTCCGCCAGATGGTGCGGGATTGCGAATTAAGTGAATATTTATTGGAGACGCTAAATTGTACAAGCCTCAAAGTCAGAAAATTAAGTGCACCCCCCCCCCCCCCCTCTTGCCCGGGGAGGGGGGGGGGTATATATGGATATCAGGGGTGGGGTTCTTTGGAAATTAGAAAAGGGGGGGGGGGGGGCTGTGCCACCCCTCATGATGTCAGTGGGGGGTGGGGTGGACCCCCTCTCAGTGATGTCGTTAGGGGGGGGCTGTGCCCCCTCAGTGATGTCATTTAGGGGCGGGGGGTTTACCATCTCAGTGAGTATTTTGGGGGGGGGGTTGACCACCCCAGTGATGTCATTAGGGGGGGGGGGGCTTGACCACCTTTTCATGTGTCTTCCGCTTGAACCAAACCCCGGAAAATTAATACCGGGCGGGTTTTCCCCAAAAATTTTAATTTAAACAGCAGGGGCCGGGGAAAGGAATCAGTACGGGGGGGTGGGGCTGTGACCACCTCTCAGTGATTCGTCAGGGGGGGGTGTGGCCCAAAAATTCAGTAGTATCAGGGCGGGGGGCAAAAGGGATTTTACCACCCCTCAGGATGTCTGCCCCGGGGGGGGGTGTGACCACCTCCAGTGATGTCAGTACGGGGGCGGGCGTGACCACCTCTCGTGTTCAGTACAGGGGGGGGGGCTGTGACCCCTCTCAGTGATGCATACAGGGGCGGGTGTGACCTCCTCTCAGTGATCCCATTACAGGGGCGGGGGTGTACCCCCTCTCAGTGATGCAGTTTAAAGGGGCGGGGTGTGACCACTCTCAGTGATGCAGTATGGGGGGGGTGGACCACCTCGTGATTTTGTACAGGGGGGGGGGGCTGTGACCACCCTCAGTGATGTCAGTCAGGGGGGGGGGGGTGACCACCTCTCAGTGATATCAGACAGGGGGCGGGGGTGTGACCCCCTCTCAGTGTTTTCGTTAAGGGGGGGGGTGACCCCTTCAGTGATGTCAGGGGCGGGGCTGGACCACCCCTCATGATGTCAGTGCGGGGGGGGGGCTGTGACCTTTCCCCTGTCGTACAGGGGCGGGATCCACCTCTCATGATGTCGTCAGGGGGGGGGGTGTGACCACCTCTCAGTGATGTAGTACAGGGGGGGGGCTGTGCCCCTCTCAGTGATCAGTACAGGGGGGGGCGAAGGGTCAGGGAGTCATCAAACCGGGGTTCCACTTGTGAGATACAAATTCCCCCATTATTCCGCAGGGGCTTGCACTTGGGTCCCTTGGCCCCAAAAGGTGTCATGAGGCCCCGGGGTGAATTTTCATTGGGGCGGGGTTGATTTCTTTGTTTTAATAGGGGGGGCCGTTTCCCTCTCAACAAAACCGTTTCCCTCCGTGATTTTGTTTTTGGCGGGGGGACCCGTTTTCCAGGAGGTTTTCCACCTCCCGACGTCAGGCTTATTTTTCCCAGTCCTTAAGGAAACGTTTCCATCCCCATTTTATTTTTTCAAAACCCCCTTTAAAAAACTCTAATAGAGGGGGGCGGGGCGGCCCCTGGCCCCCCGGGGCCCGGGATTTTCCCCTGTAAAGGCAGGAACAAGTTACACCAAAGGGTAAAAGCGGGTTACCCTTTTCGAAAGCTAAAACTGACAAAAACCCCAAAAATTTTAAAACAGCAAAAAAACTCAAAATTGTCAAAAAAACAAAACCTGGCCAAACTGCTAAAAAATGCAAAAGCCACAAAATCTCAAAAAAAGGGGGAAAAAAAATCTAAAAATTTACAAAAGGCACAAAACCTCCCAAATGTAAAAAAAACAAAAACCCCAAATTAAAATCAAAACCCGAAAAAAACTTGCTCCAAAAATTTTTAACAAAAAATCCCCTCCGGCAAACTCTTCCCCAAAAAACAAAAAAGCTAAAAAAACAGGGCCCAAAATTGTCTTTTTCAAAAATGGCCAAACTGCCCAAACCCCGCTAAAAAATCCAAAACCCCCCCACAAAATGCTAAAAAAAAACAGCAAAAAACGTTTTAAAAAAAAACAATGGCACAAACACTCCCCAAAATTTTTGAATAAAAAAACTGCACAAAATACAAAAAAAAAAAAGCAAAGAAACAGCTCAAAAACAGCTTAAAAAATCGGTCAAATCTGGCATAAAAATGCTCAAAAACTGCACTAAATTGGATGAAAAACTCACATAAAGTACAAATAGCTACAAAAAATGTTCAAAAACAGCTAGAAAATTGCACAAATCTAGCACAAAAATGCTCCAAAACTGCATGAAAAATGCACATAAACTGCAAAAAATGCTCAAAAATTGCTTAGAAAGTGGAAAAATCTGAACAAAAATTGATTAGAACTGCACAATAATTGCACAAACCCTCCACTTAACAGCACAAACCTATACATAATGCTCAAAAACAGCATAAACGGCACAAAAACTGCAAAAAATGCACAACAATGACACAAAAACTGTATTAAACGGCACATAACTGCACAAAATGCTCAAAAATAGCAAAAAAAGCAGTATTATTCAGACACTCTATGGCAGTATTATCTGGACACTGGCAGTGTTATCTTGCCATTGTATAGCAGTATGATATTGGCACTATATGGCAGCATTATCTGGACACTGTATGGCAGCATTATATGGATGCTATATGGCAATATTACCCCAACACTGTATGGCAATATTATGTGGACACTATATAGTAGTAATAGCTAGACACTGTAAAGCAATATTATCTAGACACACCATGGCAGTATTATAAGAATGCTATATGGCATTATTATCCTGACACAGCATGACAGTATTATCTGGATACTATGGCAGTATTATCAGGACACTATGTGGCAGTATTATCTGAAATCTGTGTGGCAGTATTATCTAGACACTGTATAGCAGTATTATCCATACACTCCATGGCAGCATCATATGGGTGCTATATGGCAATATTATCCTGTATGGCAGTATTATCTGGACACTACATGGCAGTATTATTTGGACACGATGTGGCAGTGTTATCTGGGCACTGTATGGTAGTATTATCTAGACACTGTAGAACAGTATTATCGAGACACTCCATGCAGCATTACATGGCTGCTATGTGTCAGTATTATCCTGAAACTGTATGTCAGTATTATCTTTAAACTATTTGGCAGTATTATATTGCCATTGTATAGCAGTATTATCCAGACATTCTATGGCAGTTATATCTGGCACTATGTGGCAGTATTATCTGGACATTTTGTGGCAGTATTATCCCGACATTCTATGGCAGTATTATCTGTAAACTATTTGGCAGTATTATCTTGCCATTGTATAGCAGTATTATCCAGACATTCTATGGCAGTATTATCTGGACATTATGTGGCAGTATTATCAGGATATGTGGCAGTATTATCTGGACACTATGTAGCAGTATTATCAGGATATGTGGCAGTATTATCTGGACACTATGTAGCAGTATTATCAGGATATGTGGCAGTATTATCAGGATATGTGGCAGTATTACCTGGACACTGTATGGCAGTATTATCAGGACACTATATGGCAGTATTATCTTGCCATTGTATAGCAGTATTATCCAGACATTCTATGGCAGTATTATCGGGACATTATGTGGCAGTATTATCAGGATATGTGGCAGTATTATCTGGACACTATGTGGCAGGATTATCAGGATATGTGGCAGTATTATCAGGATATGTGGCAGTATTATCTGGACATTATATGGTAGTGTTATCTGGACACTATATGGCAGTATTATCTGGACACTATGTGGCAGTATTATCTGGACACTATATGGTAGAATTATCAGGACAGTATGTGGCAGTGTTATCTGGACATTATGTGGCAGTGTTATCTGGACATTATGTGGAAGTATTATCTGGACACTATGTAGCAGTATTATCAGTTTATGTTGCAGTATTATCAGGATATGTGGCAGTATTATCAGGACACTATATGGCAGTATTATCTGGACACTATATGGTAGTATTATCTGGACATTATGTGGCAGTGTTAATCTGGACATTATGTGGCAGTGTTATCTGGACATTATGTGGAAGTATTATCTGGACACTATGACAAGTATTATCAGGATATGTGGCAGTATTATCAGATATGTGGCAGTATTATCAGGACACTATATGGCAGTATTATCTGGACACTATATGGTAGTATTATCTGGACATTATGTGGCAGTGTTATCTGGACATTATGTGGAAGTATTATCTGGACACTATATGGTAGTATTATCTGGACATTATGTGGCAGTGTTATCTGGACATTATGTGGAAGTATTATCTGGACACTATATGGTAGTATTATCTGGACATTATGTAGCAGTATTATCAGGATATGTGGCAGTATTATCAGGATATGTAGCAGTATTATCAGGACACTATATGGCAGTATTATCTGGACACTATGTGGCAGTATTATCTGGACACTATATGGTAGTATTATCTGGACATTATGTGGCAGTGTTATCTGGACATTATGTGGCAGTATTATCTGGACACTATGTGGCAGTATTATCAGGATATGTGGCAGTATTATCAGGACACTATATGGCAGTATTATCTGGACACTATGTGGCAGTATTATCTGGACACTATATGGTAGTATTATCTGGACATTATGTGGCAGTATTATCTGGACACTAGATGGCAGTATTATCTGGATACTATGTGGCAGTATTATCTGGACACTATATGGCAGTATTATCTGGACACTAGATGGCAGTATTATCTGGATACTATGTGGCAGTATTATCTGGACACTATATGGTAGTATTATCTGGACATTATGTGGCAGTATTATCAGGATATGTGGCAGTATTATCAGGACACTAGATGGCAGTATTATCTGGATACTATGTGGCAGTATTATCTGGACACTATATGGTAGTATTATCTGGACATTATGTGGCAGTATTATCAGGATATGTGGCAGTATTATCAGGACACTATATGGCAGTATTATCTGGACCCTATGTGGCAGTATTATCTGGAAACTATATGGTAGTATTATCTTGACATTTTTGTGGCAGTATTATCAGGACACTAGATGGCAGTATTATCTGGATACTATGTGGCAGTATTATCTGGACACTATATGGCAGTATTATCTGGACACTATATGGTAGTATTATCTGGACATTATGTGGCAGTATTATCTGGACACTATGTAGCAGTATTATCAGGATATGTGGCAGTATTATCTGGACACTATGTAGCAGTATTATCAGGATATGTGGCAGTATTATCTGGACACTATATGGAAGTATAATCAGGAAATTATGTGGCAGTATTATCAGGACACTATTTGGCAGTATTATCTGGACACTATGTGGCAGTATTATCTGGACACTATATGGTAGTATTATCTGGACATTATGTGGCAGTATTATCTGGACACTATGTGGCAGTATTATCAGGATATGTGGCAGTGTTATCTGGACATTATGTGGCAGTATTATCTGGACACTATGTAGCAGTATTATCAGGATATGTGGCAGTATTATCTGGACACTATGTAGCAGTATTATCAGGATATGTGGCAGTATTATCAGGATATGTGGCAGTATTATCTGGACACTATATGGTAGTATTATCTGGACATTATGTGGCAGTATTATCTGGACACTATGTGGCAGTATTATCAGGATATGTGGCAGTATTATCAGGACACTATATGGCAGTATTATCTGGACACTAGATGGTACCATTCTCTCATAATGACATAACCCTCCATTAACCCTTTCTCTACCTCTTTCGCCCACAGACCTCGCTTCGTCTATGTCATCAGGACAATTCTAACAGATCTAAAGAAATTTTCCGCGTTTTACTGAAGACACAAAGAACGAGGCCCGGGGAGCTATGGAACTGAAAGAATAATAGCTAAGCCCTCAACCATTGCTGACGGCGAAGATCTCCTCCATTCATTGGTGCCGAGTGTCGGCGGGCGCTGCTGTGGAGGTTGCGGGAGCTGTGTACATTGTAGGAGCGCGGGGGACACGAGAATGAAGGATTCATTATTCTGCAGCGTTTAGTCATTCTGTGTCCTACTAATCATTGCGGCTCTGAATGGCGTGTATCTTGGCACGGGACGCCCAAGCGCTCTGCCAAAACCGTCGGCGCGCTATTCTCAGCGCAGCAGAAGAAATGACCGGGCTTGATAAGTTTGTTTGAACAGTTCCGCAGTGTGGTGTGATAGCGGCGATAACGCCACGAAACAAAGGGCCCCCGGCCGAAAATCATGGCTACCAGCCGACTCTGAACTGTGCAGGGCGAGGTCGCTCAGCCCAAGTGGGCAGCGTGGAAAAAAAAAAAAAAAAACAATCGACTTACGAGCGCGGCCTACGATGGAGAGAAGGAGAAAAAAAACTTCACCTTCCTGCCAGGACACCATAGGATAGGGAGCGGCAATGAAAGGACGTCCTTTAACCCCTGCGTCCCCATGCCAGGAATTGCCCATAAATGGTACAAAGCTGCTAAAAATTGCACAAAAGCACATAAAAAGGCTCAAAAAGTGCAACTAGCTGCTCAAAAATGACACAAAACTGGCACAAAAACTGTACAGAACTAAACAGAATGCTCAAAAACTGCACTAAACTGCTCAAAAATTGCACTAAGCTGCACAAAATGCTCAAAAATTGCAACTAACTGCTCAAAAAATATACAAAAATGGCACAAAAACTGCACATAACTACACAGAATGCTCAAAAACTGCACTAAACTGCACAAAATGTTCACAAATTGTAACTAGCTGCTCAAAAATGACACAAAAATGGCACAAAAACTGCACATAACTACACAGAACCACACAAAATGCTCAAAAATTGCAACTAACTGCTCAAAAATTAAACAAAAATGGCACAAAACTGCACAGAACCATACAAAATGCTCAAAAAGTGCAACTAGCTGCTCAAAAATGACACAAAAATGGCACAGAAACTGCAAAAAAACACACAAAATGCTCAAAAAGTACAATTAGCTGCTCAAAAATTACACAAAATGGCACAAAAACTGTACAGAACTAAACAGAATGCTCAAAAACTGCACTAAACTGCTCAAAAACTGCACTAAACTGCTAAAAAATTGCACTAACCTGCACAAAATGCTCAAAAATTGCAACTAACTGCTCAAAAATGATACAAAAATGGCACAAAAACTGCATATAACTACACAGAATGCTCAAAAACTGCACTAAATGTTCACAAATTGCAACTAACTGCTCAAAAATGACAAAAAATGGCACAAAAACTGCACATAACTACATAGAACCACACAAAATGCTCAAAAATTGCAACTAACTGCTCAAAAATTAAACAAAAATAGCACAAAACTGCACAAAATTACACAGAATGCTCAAAAATGGCACAAAACTGCACAGAACCATACAAAATGCTCAAAAAGTGCAACTAGCTGCTCAAAAATTATACAAAATGGCACAAAAACTGCACAAAACTGCACAAAATGCTCAAAAATGGCAACTAACTGCTCAAAAATTACATAAAAATGGCACAAAAACTGCACAAAACTACACAGAATGCTCAAAAACTTCACTAAACTGTACAAACACTGCACTAAACTGCACATAACTACACAAAATGATCAACAACTGCACAAAAATGCACATAATCTGCACTAAACTTCACAAAAACTGCACAGAACGACACAAAATGCTCAAAAACTGTACAAAACAGTATGTACAGCAGCAGTAGAATTGTGAATGCAGCTCTGGGTGTGACTGGAGTATAGGACAGAATGTACAGTAGCAGTAAAATTGTGAATGCAGCTTTAGGTGTGACTGGAGTATAGCACAGGATGTAAGCAACAGTAGAATAGTGAATGCAGTTCTGGGTGTGACTGGAGTGTAGGACAGGATGTGCAGCAGTAGAATTGTGAATGCAGCTCTAGGTGTGACTGGAATATAGGACAGGATGTATAACAGCAGTAGAATTGTGAATGCAGCTCTAGGTGTGACTGGAGTGTAGGACAGGATGTGCAGCAGTAGAATTGTGAATGCAGCTCTAGGTGTGACTAGAGTATAGGACATGATACAGCAGCAGAATTATGAATGCAGCTCTAGGTGTGACTAGAGTATAGGACATGATACAGCAGCAGAATTATGAATGCAGCTCTAGGTGTGACTAGAGTATAGGACATGATACAGCAGCAGAATTATGAATGCAGCTCTAGGTGTGACTAGAGTATAGGACAGGATGTGCAGCAGTAAAATTGTGAATGCAGCTCTGGGTGTTACTGGAGTATAGGACAGAATGTACAGTAGCAGTAGAATTATGACTGCAGCTCTGGGTGTGATTGGAGACTATAATAATATGTACAGGGACAGTAGAGTTGTGAATGCAATGATTAAAGGGGTTTCCCAGGACTGCATTTATTTCGTTTACTGGATGTAACTGCACCTCTTCTAAATAGTCATGAGAAAAGTAAGTACACCCTCTGTGAATTATGATGTTTGTATCAGGAGATAATAGAACATCTGATCCTTTGAAGATCTTAACATGAGGTAAATCCAACCTCAAACGAAGAATCAATTCCAACCGGTCACTACTTGCTGAAAACCAGGCTAAAATGGAAGAGCTGAAAAACTAAGTACACCCTAAGGCTGCATCCACATGGCAAGGACAAAATACTGGCCGGATTCTAAATCAGAACCTGACCAGTCACACCAAAAGATGCTACTATACAATCTTATCCTCCATTCACACACAGAGCTGCAGTCTACTGTTAGTCCATGTACTGTTAATACATGTACTCCAATCACACATAGAGCAGCATTTTCAGTTCTGCTAATTTACATTCACTCCAAAAGCTACATTCACAGCACTACTGCTACTGTACTTATTTTTATATACTTAAATCACACCAAGAGCAGCATTCACAAATCTACTACTTCTGTACAGCCTTATACTCCAGTCACACCTAGAGCAGCATTCACAATTCTACTGCTTCTGTACAGCCTTATACTCCAGTCACACCTAGAGCAGCATTCACAATTCTCCTGCTTCTATGCATTCTGTCATTCACGGCCATCACACCCAGAGTAGCATTGACAATTCTACTGCTACTGTATATCCTTATACTCCAGTCACACCCAGAGCAGCATTCACAATTCTGCTGCTTCTGTACACACTTATACTCCAGTCACCCCCCAGAGCTGCATTTACAGTTCTATTCTTACTATAAATCCTTATACTCCAGTCACACTTAGAGCAGCATTCACAATGCTACTTCTTCTATGCATTCTGTCATATACTCCAATCACACCCAGAGCTGCATTCACAATTCTGCTTCTACTGTATATGCTTATACTCAAGTCACACCTAGAGCTGCGTTCACAATTCTGCTGCTGCTGTACACCGTTTTACTTCAGTCATCCCCAAAGCAGCATTCACAATTCTACTATAACTTTACATCCTTATACTCGAGTCACCCCCAGAGCAGCATTCACAATTCTACTATAACTTTACATCCTTATACTCCAGTCACCCCCAGAGCAGCATACACAATTCTACTTTAACTGTACATCCTTATACTCCAGTCAGCCCCAGAGCAGCATTCACAGCTTAGCTGAGCTCCTATAAAGCGGGGAGGGGTGGTGGTGCAGTTAGTTTTCCTCGAAGAGTCTGGTGTAAAGACTACACGTCCCAGCATGCAAGTCTGTGTGCAGACCCTGAACCAGCAGGGAGTCGCCTCTTATCAGATCTCCTGGATCTGTTCCCTGGGATCTGGTGCTGATGCCTGGAGATTGATGGAGCCACCAGGCCTGAGATCTTGTCTCCCACTTGACCTGCGATAAATTTTGGAGCCGGGGGAGCGGTCTTTGTAGCCGGCGGAGCGGTCTTTGTAGCCAGTGGAGCGGTCTTTGTAGCCGGCGGAGCGGTTTCTATAGCCGGCGGAGCGGTTTTTATAGCTGGCGGAGCGGTCTTTGTAGCCAGCGGAGCGGTCTTTCTAGCCGGCGGAGCGGTCTTTATAGCCGGAGCGTCTTGTAGCCGGCGGAGCGGTCTTTGTAGCCGTGGATCGGTCTTTATAGCCGGCGGAGCGGTCTTTCTAGCCGGCAGAGCGGTCTTTGTAGCCGGCGGAGCGGTCTTTATAGCCGGCGGAGCGGTCTATGTAGCCGGCGGAGCGGTCTTTGTAGACTGCGGAGCGGTTTTATAGCCGGCGGAGCGGTCTTTATAGCCGGCAGGGCGGGCTTTGTAGCCGGCAGGGCGGGCTTTGTAGCCGGCGGAGCGGTCTTTGTAGCTGGCGGAGCGGTCTATGTAGCCGGCGGAGCGGTCTTTATAGCGGGCGTAGGGGTCTTGTAGCCGGCGGAGCAGTCTTTATAGCCAGCGGAGCGGTCTTTCTAGCCGGCGGAGCGGTCTTTATAGCCGGCGGAGCGGTCTTTGTAGCCGGCGGAGCGGTCTTTGTAGCTGGCGGAGCGGTTTTTGTAGCCGGCTGAGCGGTCTTTCTAGCCGGCTGAGCGGTCTTTGTAGCCGGCGGAGCGGTCTTTATAGCCGGCGGAGCGGTCTATGTAGCCGGCGGAGCGGTCTTTGTACACTGCGGAGCGGTTTTTATAGCCGGCGGAGCGGTCTTTTTAGCCGGCAGGGCGGGCTTTGTAGCCGGCGGAGCGGTCTTTGTAGCTGGCGGAGCGGTCTTTATAGCCGGCGGAGCGGTCTTTATAGCCGGCGGAGCGGTCTTTATAGCGGGCGTAGGGGTCTTGTTGGCGGCGGAGGAGGATTTATAGCCGGCGGAGCGGTATTTGTAGCCGGCGGAGCGGTCTTTGGAGCTGGCGGAGCGGTTTTTGTAGCCGGCGGATCGGTCTTCTTAGGCGGCAGTGCTGGCTTTGTCGCCGGCTGGGCGGTCTTTGTAGCCGGCGGAGCGGTCTTTGTAGCTGGCGGAGAGGTCTTTGTAGCCGGCGGAGCGGTCTTTATAGCCGGCGGAGCGGTCTTTATAGCGGGCGTAGGGTCTTGTAGCCGGCGGAGCAGTCTTTTATAGCCGGGGATGCGGTCTTTGTAAGCCGGCGGAGCGGTCTTTGTAGCTGCGGAGCGGTTTTTGTATGCCGGCGGAGCGGTCTTTATAGCCGGCGGAGCGGTCTTTGTTGCCGGCGGAGCAGTTTCTATAGCCGGCGGAGCGGTCTATGTAGCCGGCGGAGCGGTCTTTGTAGCTGGCGGAGCGGTGTTTGTAGCCGGCGGAGCGGTATTGTAGCCGGTGGAGCGGTCTTTGTAGCTGGCGGAGCGGTTTTTGTAGGCGGCGGAGCGGTCTTTATAGCCGGCGTAGGGGTCTTTGTAGCCGGCGTAGCGGTCTTTGTAGCCGGCGGAGCGGTCTTTGTAGCTGGCGGAGCGGTTTTTGTAGCCGGCGGAGCGGTCTTTGTAGCCGGCGGAGCGGTCTTTGTAGCCGGCGGAGCGGTCTTTGTAGCTGGCGGAGCGGTTTTTATAACCGGGGTTGCCGCAGGTAATGAAGCGCGTGGTCGGGCGGCCGACAGATCATGAATAGTGAGATGATAATCAATATCCACTTCCAGGGAGAGAAGCGTCAATAGTCCTGACCCAGGTACTTAGCCTCGCATCTCCCCATCCGAAAATATCGACCTGGTGAATTTGTCAGCAAGTGACCCCCCTCCCCCCGGGGTCTGTTACGTAACGAAGACACAAGTGCACGCGCCACTCTGCGCAGACCTCGAAACACTATTCGCAGTTTAACCGCACTTTGCCGCCATCTTCATTAATTAAGGCGCTCACACGGGTTTGGGGCCAAATTTTCGAGATGGCGGGCTCAGAGAAGAGCGTTGCTTCGCTCCTGGGAGGGTTGTGGGCTGTCATGTAGCAGGTGCGACTATTGGACTACAATCCTAAACTAAGGCTAGGAACGGAAGTGCAGCTCCGAAGCACAAACTGCTGCTCTAATCATTGAGCCAGAGAAGATGAGACAATGACAGGAATCATTAAGATCAAAGCAGAAGAAAGAAGCTTCTGGAGAAACGTGGTATATGGTCACTACTCTTGGAGGACCTCCTAGACCCAAGGTACCTGGCCCAGCAGCCGGTAGTATACTGTGCGGCTGGTGTGGGCCTCCTGACATTGGAATTGTAGCTCACTCTCTTTATGGTCAACCAAAACATTCCATCTAAAACCATCAATGGTGGGAAGGGGGGGGGGGGGCCGCACACTATGACCAACATAATCATGCCATATAAGAACATTACTGACGTAAGGTGAAAAACATTAGCCATGGTCAATCAAACTATTCCATCCAACCTATCACTTGGGAGAAGGTGAGGAGCACTCAAGACATCCAACCAAATCATTCCATCTAAGAGCATCAATGGGGGGAAGATGGGGAACACTCAACATATCCAATGAAGCCATTCCATCTAAGACCATTAATGGGGGGACGGTTAGGGACAATCAACATATCCAACCAAACCATTCAATCTAAGACCATCAGTGGTGGGAAGGTGGGGAGCCCTCACTATGGTCAACATAACAATTCCATCTAAGACCATAACTGGGGTAAGGCAAGGAGCATTAGCCATGGTCAATCAAACTATTCCATCCAACCTATCGTTGGGGAGAAGGCGAGGGACACTTATTATATCCAACCAAACCATTCTATCTAAGACCATCATTGAGGAAAAGTGAGGAATGTTTGCCATGGTCAACCAAACCATTCCATCCAACCCATTAATGGCGGAAGGTGAGGGACACTCAACATATCCAAACAAACTATTCCATCTAAGAAGATCAATGGGAGGAAGGTGGGGAGCCCTCACTATGGTCAACATAACCATTTCCCCTCTAAGACCCCTAAATGGGGTAAGGTGAGGACATTAGCCATGGTCAATAAAATATTCCACCAACCTATCATGGGAAAAGGTGAGGGACTCTCAACATATCCAACCAAACCATTCTAAGACCATCACTGAGGGAAGTGAGGAATGTTTGCATGGTCAACCAAACCATTCCATCCAACCCACTAAAGGCGGAAGGTGAGCAACAATCAAAAACCCAAATCCAAAAATCCTCCCAAAATTCACTGGGGGGGAAAAGGGGTTGGACACTATATCTAACCAAAGTAACATAAGAAAAACTCGCCATAGTTTACTAAACCATACCATCCAGCCCAAATCTGGGAGAAAGTGAGGAACGGGTGCCATAGTCAACCAAACAATTCCACCTATGACCATAAGTGGGTTAAGATGAGGAGTATTATCCACGGTCAACCAAAGCATTCTTTCCTGCCTATCATTAAGGGTTGGTGAGGGACACTCAACATAGCCACCTAAATCATTCTATCCTGCCCATTACTAATAGAAGGTGAGGAACACTTTCGAAGGTCAACCAAAGCATTCCATCCAACCTATCATTAGGGGGGAAAAAAGGGGCTCA
This sequence comes from Phyllomedusa bahiana, assembly GCA_025379985.1. Lineage (NCBI taxonomy): Eukaryota > Metazoa > Chordata > Amphibia > Anura > Hylidae > Phyllomedusa > Phyllomedusa bahiana. The sequence goes on from JAODAL010042913.1 coordinate 25,363, forward strand.
TAGGTCAACAAACATTTCCATCCCTTCCCCCAGTGGAAAAAGGTTTAGAAATGCTCACCATGGTCAAACAGACCATTCCATGGAGCCCATCATTAGGGGTTGGTGAGGGACACTTGCTATGGTCAGCCAAACCATTCCATCCAGCCCATAACTGGGGGAAAAAAAAGGGTCTCGCTTGGTCAACCAAAGCGTTTTTCCAACCGCCCCACGGGGGGAAAATAAGAAGTCACAAGGTCAAACCCAAAAAGTTCCCCTCAAGTACTCTTGGGGGAAGATGGGGAAAACTCGCTATGGTCAACCAAATCCTTTCATCCAACCCATAATACTACACTATACACTACAGTACACTATATCAAATATACCCCATCCCCAGGGTCCATCAGAGTCCTCTATTGCCTATTTGCCACCATTACACCCTGTTATAGATGGGGTAAGCCTCATCACCACCACAGTAACATCCGGGGAGAACCACCACCACACTAAACACCTGGCCTGAGACCCCCCAACACAGCTAGACATCCTGGTCATGAGACCATCACCACAGCTAGACATCCTGACCATTAGACCAGCACCGCAGCTAGACATTCTGGGCATGAGACCACCACCGCAGCTAGACATTCTGGCCATGAGACTAACACCGCAGATAGACATCCTGGGCATGAGACCACCACCGCAGCTAGACATCCTGGGCATGACACCAACACCGCAGCTAACATCCCCGCATGAGACCACCCCCCCCTAGACATCCGGGCCATGAGAACACCTCCGTAACATCCGGGGAAGCCACCACCAGTAAATCCTGGCCTGGATCCTCCCCAGCTAGACATCCTGGGCATGAGACCACCACCACAGCTAGACATCCTGGCCATGAGACCACCACCACAGCTAGACATCCTGGGCATGAGAACCAAAACCACCACCCGCTAGACATCCGGCCCTGAGCACCACCGGGGAGACATCCTGGGGCCATGGACACCCCCGTCAGCTAACATCCCCCATGAGACCACCACCACAGCTAGACATCCTGGCCATGAGACCACCACCACAGCTAGACATCCTGGCCATGAGACCACCACCGCAGCTAGACATCCTGGCCATGAGACCACCACCACAGCTAGACATCCTGGCCATGAGACCACCACCGCAGCTAGACATCCTGGCCATGAGACCACCACCACAGCTAGACATCCTGGCCATGAGACCACCACCAGCCCGACACCCGGCCATGGCAAACCCCCGAGCTAGACATCCCGGCCTTAAAAAACCAGAACACAGCTAGGATCCCTGGCCATGGGGAACCACCCAGCTAACTCCGGAATGAACCACCACCCAGATATCCTGGCCATAACCCACCCCCCCGCAGCAAAAACATCCTGGCCAAAAGACCACCACCCAGCTAACATCCTACATGAGACCCCCAACCAGTAGACACCGGGCATGAAACCAACACTGCTCAGGGTAGCATCCGGCTGAAACCACCACCACAGCTAGACATCCTGGGCATGAGACCAACACCAATAAATCCTGGGGATGGACCACCACCCAGCTAGACATCCCCCCCCCCGGCCATGAGACCACCACCCGCTAGACAAACCCCGCCCTGAACCCCCACCCAGCAGACAACCTGGCCATGAGACCACCACCGCAGTGACACTGCCAGAGACCCCCCACAGCTAGACATCCTGGCTGAAAACCACCACGCCCTTAAAACCGGGGCCCTGGGGAACCACCGCAGCTAGACATCCTGGCCATGAGACCACCACCGCAACTAGACATCCTGGCATAACCCCCACCCAGCTAACATCCCGGCCATGAACCCCCCAACCCAACTCTGGCCATGAAACACCACCACATTTAAAATCCTGGGGCCAGAGCCACCACCCAGTAGAATCCTGGCCTGAGACCCCCCCCACAGTAACATCCCGGCATAGACCACCACCGCGTAAACCTGGCATGAGACCTTCACCCCCAGTAGACAATCCTGGCCCGAGAACCACCCCCACAGCTAGCCTCCCGGGCATTAGACACCAACAGCAAAAATCCTGGCCCTGAACCACCACCGCGTAACATCCTGGCCATGAGACCAAACCCAGCTAACTCCTGGCCCAAAAACCCCCCGGCTAGAATCCTGGCCCTGAACCCGACCACAGTAGAATCCCGGGCCCTGAGACCAAACCACCGAGCTAGACATCCTGGGCATGAAACCACCACCACAGCTAGACATCCTGGGCATGAGACCAACACCACAGCTAGACATCCTGGGGGTGGACCAAAACCCCCAGCAAGACATCCCCGGCCATGAGAAAAACCAAATAGACACCGCCCCCGAACCACCATGCCCGTAATATCTGGGCTAAAAACCCCCACCCCAAACCCCAGACATCCTGATGAGACCACCCCCCAAAACTAAAACCGGTCATGAGACCACCACCGCAGCTAGACATCCGGCCCAAAAACCACCCTTCAGAAAATCCTGGCATAGAAACCCCCACCCGCTAGACATTCTGGCCTGAACCCACCCCACTAGACATCCCCGCCCAAAAACCCCACTTGCAGCTAGACCCGGAATGAGACCCCCAAACCCCAGCTAACATTCCCCATGAAACCAACCATTGCTCCCGCTAACATTGGGCAGAGACCACCACCCGCCTAGACATCCCCCCATGAAACCCCCACCCAGCTAAAAATCCTGGCATGAACCCCCCCCAGCTAACTCCCCGGGCATGAGACCCCCACTGCCCGCTAAACCTCCTGGCATGAGACCCCATGCACAGCTAGACATCCTGGCTGAACACCCCCACAGTAGACATCCTGGCCATGCACCACCACCCCGCTAGACCCCTGGGCCCTGAGACCCACCGAGTAGACACCTGGATGAGACCACCACCCACAGACATCCTGGGCATGAAACCACCCAGCTAACATTGGCCATAGACCCCCACCACAGCTAACATCCTGGCCTGAAAAAACCCCCACCAAACCCCGCTAAATCCTGGCCCCTGAGACCCAACACGCAGCTAGACACCCGGCAGAGACCAACACCACAGCCAGACATCCTGGGCATGACACCAACACCCAGCTGAATCCTGGCCCTGAACCCCCCCACAGTAGACATTTTTGGCCATGAGACCACCACGCAGTAACATCCCGCCATGGAATCACCCCGAGCTAGCATCCTTGGCATGAGACACCACCAAACTAACATCCTGGCAAAGAACCCCCCAAACCCCAGCTAAAATCCTGGGCCCTGAGACCAACACCGCAGCTAGACATCCTGGCATGAACCAACACCCCACCAACTCCTGGCATAAAACCAAAACCCCCGCTGACATCCGGCCAGAACCACCACCCAGTAAATCCCGGCCATGAACCAACAAAACCCCACCAACACCCCGGCATAACCAACACCCCCAGCTAAATCCGGAAACAAAACCACCATCCGCAGCTAAACATGCTGGCCATGGAACCCCCCACAGCGACATTTCTGGCCATGAGACCACCACCACAGCTAGACATTCTGGCCATGAGACCACCACCACACAAACACCGGCCCGAGACCACCCCCCAGCAGACATCCTGCCTAAAAACACCCCTCAGCTAGAATCCTGGGGATAGACCCCCACCACAGTAGACATCCGGCCATGAGACCACCACGCAATAGACATCCCCGGCCAGAACCACACCACAGTAACACCTGGCCATAGACCCCACCCAGCTAGACATCCTGGCCATAAGACCACCACCACAAACTAGCATCCTAGGCAGAACCACCCCAGCTAACATCCTGGCCAGAAAACCCCCAACCCCCGGGCCCCCCAAAAGGACATCCCGGGCTGAGACCACCACTGCCAGCTAGAACCCGGCATGGACCACCCCGCAAAATTTAAGGGCCCCCCGCATGAAAGGGGAAACCCCCACCCAGCTAAATCCCGGCCCGGAAAAATTTTTTTTTTTAAACCCCACCCCAGCTAGACATCCGGCCCTGAGACCACCACCCAGTAGACATTCCTGGGCCCCTTTAAAGAGAACACCCCACAGCTAGAATCCTGGGCCCTGAAACACCACCACAGCTGACATCCTGGGGGATGAGACCACCACGGGACTAGACATCTGGGCATGAGACCACCCCCCACTAGAATCCTGGCCCGAGACCACCCCCCAACGACATCCTGGGCCCTAACCACCACCACAGCAAAAATCCTGGCATGAACCACCACCCAGCTAGACCCTTTCCGGGGCCCCCCCCTGAGACCCCCAAAAAACCACATAGACATCCTGGCCAGAACCCCACCCCCAGCTAGAATCCTGGGGATGGACCACACCCCCGCTAACATCCCGGCCAAAGCCCCCACCACCTGAAACCTGGCATGAACCACCCCACAGTAGACTCCTGGCCCTGAGACCCCCACCGCCTAGACATCCTGGGGCCCTAGACTACAACCACAGCTAACATCCCGGCCCAAACCACACCGAGTAGACACCGGCCTGGACCACCACCCAGTTGACATCCCGGCCCTGAGACCACCACAAGACATCCCGGCCAGAAACCCACCCAGTTGACATCCCGGCCCTGAGACCACACCAGCAAAAATTGGCCATGAGACCACCACACAGCTAACACCTGGCCAAACCCCCACCGCAGCTAGACATCCTGGCCATGAGACCACCACCGCAGCTAGACATCCTGGGCATGAGACCACCACCGCAGCTAGACATCCTGGCCCTGAACCCACGCAGCTAACATCCCCCGGCCTGGGCCCCCAACAGCAGACTGGAAGAAAACCCCCTCCCCGGCCATGAGACCACCCCCGCAGTAACTCCGGGCATGAACCAAAAACCGCAGCAGGGGCCCCCTCCCCCTGGGCTGGGGGGACCACCAACAGCTAGACAACCTGGCCGAGCCACCACCATTTTCCTTTTTTACTCCCCCCATAACTGCTCCTTCCCCTTTGACTCTTCATTTTGGGCCCTTTAATTCCAGGAAGTCCAGGCCCACTCCAAAAACGCAGCGACCGAGTGAAGAACTGGAGGCCAAGCAGTAGGATGTTCCGACTGCAGAAATCCTGATACTTTATAGATGGAAATGATACAAATGTTATATAATGTTAGATCAGGGACGTCACCCTGGTCGGCACCTGAGAGTCAATCAGCGGGGAGTGTCAGGGAAGCAGCGGGGAGGGGAGGGGTGTTAAGTAGGTTAACATGAGGTTGAATCCAAAGGTCAATCACCCCCCCCCACTTGTCAATATGTTCCCCTCCCCCACCCTGCTCTCCAGACCTGGGCTATTAATCTTCCGCCACTCTGGGGATAGAGGATTTTGAAGCGCACCTCCAGGTTTTAAATTGACCCTGAATGAGTCCATCTCAAGGACCTCCCAAAAAGTGTCTCACAGAAAACAAAACCCGCTAACCGCCACCTCCCGCCTGACCCTGCTCCTCATTGACTCTCTATTGTTTCCTGTCAGGAGAAGAATCTATTGTGAAGATCTCCTGCTGCAAACAGGGAAATGCTGCACAGACATCTAGGGACTGAGGAAGGACCGGGGTCAGGGAGGCCATGGGAGCAGCTGACGGGGATGGGGTGACCTGGGACTGATGAGGGCCAGCAGAAGGCCTGGTGACCTGATGATGTTCCCAAGTTCAGGCGCTGTCGTGGAAACCTCCATTACTTCCTTCTCTCCATTCCTAAAAAAAAAATCCCTCATAATGGAAAATCTCCGGGGGATGCCGGCTCTCATTGAGGAGATCCTAGTGTGTATAGAGGCAAAGCACCATGGGGAAATATGCAAATTAGCTCCAGGAAGGAAGGGATGAAAGAAGGAAGGAAGGGAAGGAAAGAAGAAGTGAATTAAGAAAGGAGGGAAGGAAGGAATAAAAGAAAGGGGGGGTTAAGGAAAGAAGGAAAAATTTAAGGGAAGAAGGAAAGAAAATTTTGGGGAAAGGACAAAGAAGGGAAAAAAAAAAGGGGGGGAAAAGGAAAGAAGGAAAAATTAAGGGGAAAGAAGGAAAAAAAATTTGGGGGAAAGGGCGAAGGAAGGAATAAAAAAGGGGGGGGACAAGGGGAAAGGGAAGGAAAATTTAAAGGGGAATGAAGGAAAGAATTAAGGGGGAAAGGACAGAAGGAAGGAATAAAAGAAAGGGAGGGACAAGGAAAGAAGGAATGATCAAGGGAATGAAGGAAAGAATTAAGGGGGAAAGGACAGAAGGAAGGAATAAAAGAAAGGGGGGAAAGGAATGAAGAAAATCAAAAGGGGAAAAGGGGAAAGAATTAAGGGGGAAAGGACAGAAGGAAGGAATAAAACAACGGGGGAAAGGAAAGAAGGAATGATCAAGGGAATGAGGGAAAGAATTAAGGGGAGAAGGATGGAAGCAAAGAATAAGTTTAAGAAAGAAATAAGAATGGACAAAAGGGAGAAGAATGAATGAAGGAAGGAATAAGGCAATAAGAAGAAGTGGATGAAGAAAGAAAGGAGGGAAGGAATTAAGAAAGGAAAGATGGAATGAATGAAAGAAGGAAGGGAGGGAAGGAAAGAAGAAGTGAATTAAGAAAGGAGGGAAGGAAGGAAAAAAAGAAAGGGGGGGGGGCAAGGAAAGGGGAATGAAACCAAAAGGGAATGAAGGGGGAAAAATTAAAAAAGGAAAGGGGACAGAAAGGGAAAGGGAAAAAAAAGAAAAAAGGGGGGACAAAAAAAAGAAGGGGGAAGATTTAAGGGGAATGAAGGACAGAATTAAGGGGGAATGGACAGAAGGAAGGAAGAAAGGAATACATTTAAGGAAGAAATAAGAATGGACAAAAGGGAGAAGAAGGAAGGAAGGAATCAGGAAATAAGAAGAAGGGGATGAAGAAAGAAAGTAGGAGGGAGGGAATTAAGGAAGGAAAGAAAAGATGGATGGAATGAAAGAAGGAAGGTGGAATTAAGGAAAGATGGTAAGATAAAATAAATGAATTAAGGAAAGGAGGAATGAATTAAGGAAGAAAAGAATAATTGAAGGAAACAGAAGAAAGAACAGAAGGAAGTAAGAAGAAGGGGAGGAATTTAGAAAAGAAGGAAGGAAATAAAGAAGAAAGGGATGAAGGAAGAAAGGAAGGCATTAAGTAACACACAGGAGGAAGAAATGAATTAAGGGAGGAAGGAAAAAAAGGAAGAAAAAAAAGAAAGAAACAAAGTAAGTAGAAAGGAAGGGATTAAGTAAAGAAGAATAAAGCAAGGAAAGAAGAAAGGGAGCAAGGAAGAAATCAGGCAAAGACGGAATAAAAGATGGAAGAGAGGTAGGAGGCAAGGGATTAAAGGAGGGAGTAATTAATGAAATAAAGAATAAAATAGGGAATTAACTAAGGATGAAAGAACAGAAGGAAAAAATTAAGAAATAAAATAAGGAAGAAAAGAAGAAAGAAGAGAAGGGCATAAAAAGGAAGGAAGGAGTAAGGAAATAAAAAAGAAAAGGGGGTGAGAAATAATGGGGCCAAAGAAAGCAAAATTTTAAAGGGAAAGGAGAATAAAAAATAAAGGGAAATAAGAAAGGGAGGGATGAGGAAACAATGAGAAAGGAAGAAAGGATGGAAGGAAGAAATGAGGGAGGAATAAAGGAAAGATGGTATATAAAAAGAAATAGGGAAGAAAGGAAATAATCAAAGAAAAAAGAAAAGAACAAAGGAATCAATAAATAAATTAAGGAAACAAAGAAGAAAGGACAGAAGAGAGTAAGGACGAAGGAAGGAATTGAGAAAAGAATAAAGAAATTAAGGAAATGAAGACGGTAATTAAGAAAGAAAGGAAGGGAAAAATGTAGTAAGAAGGAAGGTATTAAGGAGAGAAGGGTGGAATAAAAAAGGAAGGAAGAAAGAAAGGAAGGAATTAAGGGAGGAAGGAAAAAAGGAAGGTAATAAAAAAGGAAGGAAGAAAGGGAAAGAAGAAGGAAAAAAGGGAAAGGGGGAAAAAAAAAGGGAAAAAAAATAAAGTTTTGGGAAAAGGGGAAAGGGAAGAAAGAGAGCAATGAAGAAACAAGGAGAAGGGAAACAAGGCAGAAATTAAGAAAATAAGGAATAAAAGATGGGAGAGAGGTGGGAGGGAAGAAGGAAATGAAGGAATTAATGAATTAAGGAAAAAAAAAACCCGGGGGAAAGGGAAAGGGAAATTTAAAGGGAAAAAATAAGAATGGAAAGGGGAATAAAGGAGAGGGGAAAACTTTTTTAGGAGGAAGGTTTATTAAGGATTTAACTAAAAAGGAAGAAAGCATGGAAGGAAGGAAGTGGTCAGGAAAAAGGGAAGAAAGAAAGGAAAGAAAAGAAGGAACTACAGAAAGCTCTTTCTGAGCGTGCACAGTGCTGCCCCCGATGGCGGCTCGGGGTGCAGGTGATGAATGTAGCGATGAGCAATGAAACAATGTAACAAGTTGTCACCAGAAAGGGCGGAGCTCTAGGATATGCTGGGTCTTGAGTCACCTCTGGGCCCATAGCCCGGTCTGTCCCATATGAGGAGTCAGAATAAGGCGTCCTAGTCGGGTCCTGTTCCACGAAGCTCCCAGTTACCCCGGCTGTAGATGGCGCTCTTGATACAGTATTAGAGCTCTTGGGCCCCTCCCTAGCCCATTGGGCCCTGGTGTCCACGCCGCTGATGCTCCGGAGGGCAGGTCTTGCACAGTCACCCATTATGGGGCGTATTGCCTGGGAGAACCTAAAAATAGGAAATTCTCAGTTTATGATGAACACAAGGCTGTGGCAGCTGCGAGCGCGCCCGGGAGCGAGCGCCATATTTCCTGGCCCTGTCAGCCGATCGCTTGCGCCGACACATTTTTAATAACTAAGCATTTTTACTTTGCGTTTTCCGGAGGATAGGGGCCCCTAATCAGGCCGGGCCCTGACGCAGCTCAGGAGTAATCCCATAAAACACGGTGATTTGTGGGCGCCTGTCGCCGCGCCCGCCGGGGCCGCTCGCTCGTCACATTCTTATAGACAAGCTCCGGAAAATAAAAATAAAATTAAATTCGCATTTAAATTTCCGC
>JAODAL010042914.1:0-34363 GCA_025379985.1 Phyllomedusa bahiana
TTTTTTTTTAGTAGCGGGGATTGGAAAAAATATGGGAAGCTTTTACTACCTTTCGGCTCAGCCAAGAAGAGGGGTCTTTTAAGGAAATTTAATCAGAACCGATTTTTAGTTTCCCCCCACATTAGAGATTTTTTAAAGGGAGAGTTTAAGCCTTTTACGTTATAATGAAATTTTTTAAACCCATTGGGGGGGGAAAAAAGGGAATAGGTGCAGATGTAGGTGCTTAAAAACCGGAGGGACCACATTGTGTCGGGTCCCTAACCATAGGTCAATAAAATGGAAAATATTTTAAGAAACACAAACAAAAACGATAAACTGATGAAACATCAGGACACTTTTACCCCTTTGAAAAAGGGGAAAATTGGGGTAGTTAAAACCTAGAGCAAAGGGAAAAAGGGGAACAAAATGATCGTTAAAAACCAAAAGGCCACTCCAGGGGGAGACTTTGTAAGGCTAAACCCAAAATAGCAGAAATTTTAATGTCCGACTATATGCGGACCCGGGAGGAGGCTGGAAATTTTTCAGACCAGGGGGGTAACCATTTTTTGGTCGGGGTTTTTCTTGATTGGAGGGAATCAGAAGTGGAAAAAAGGGTTCCAATGTTTGAGTGGAGAAAGCTTTTCCCGGGACTTTACGATACTTGAGAGCCTTTTTGTTGAGTCACTTTCCCGGGGAACCCCCATTTATAAAAATTTCTTTTTCTCTGGGAATTTTTGAAAAGGTTGGTATTCTTTTCTTCGCAACATGGTAAAGCAGAAAAGTGGGGAAACAAAGGAGGGTTTAAAACCTTCGGGCAAATATCCGCCTTTTTTGGGGCCCCAAAAACCCCTTTTTTAACGGGGTAAAAGGGGTAGGGGCAATGACTTGGGCCCTGGGGTGGGAGGTTGGGGGGGGGATTGGAATCCATGGATTCATCAAGGTTGTCTTGAGAAGTATTAGGGGGGACTGGGGCCATTAGACCTTTTAGAAGGTTTTTATTTGATCTGGAGGAATGGAAATTGGATGCCTCTTATCCAGACATTTTTCCCTCCGTAACGTTTCGAGTCCAAATTTTATTGGAAGGGGTTGGGCCTCTTCTTCCAAGCAGCATTGGCGTCTATAAAGGGTTTTTGTGAAGTCCAAATTCAGACATCTGGGGGTTTAAAGTGTCCGTTTAGGCCCAAGGTTTTAATGTCCCGTCTAAGGTGTTATCATGTGTTTGTGTCGATTTGGGGCTGGGTTGGGAAAAAGGGGAAGAGGCTTGCATTTTTTTAGCTGGTTTAAGGGGTTGGGGTCAGGGTTTCTATGTCAAGACGTATCAGTCGGGAAAATAAGGATGGTGGAGAGAGGGGGAAATGTAGACCAGCTTAGGGGTTTTTCCCTTTTTTTTAATAAACGAAAATCCGGAAGCTTGGTAGGTTTACTTTTTGGTTTTTTTTGGAATGCCCCCCCTTTTAATAGGACAAGGGGAAAATATAAATTTATATATGTTTTATTTTTATTTATTTTTTCTTCTCTCTCGGAGACTGTTGTGGGACCCCACTTCAGGTAATTGGATACCAAAAAGAGTCTCTTATGCTGCAAGAGAGAGGCTCAAAAGGAGGGAAGACAGATAGTTGTACCATTTCTTAACTTGGGACACTTGGGGTAAGCTGGCAGTACCTGCTTATCAGTTAACACAGGTAGCACAGGTTAATGGTTAAAGTGTCCAGGCCAGGAATGCACCTCAGTAGAAGTGGTAACGTCCGAGGATTAGGGGAATTATCCTTGGGAATGGAGGAACAGTTGTCCAAAATGTGGCTGGTGCAAGTGATGTGTTGGGATCTCTCAGGGCTGTTGGGCAGGACAGTGGGTCGGTACTTACTGCAGGTGTCTGAGGCTGGAGTGATGTGTAACCAGACACTGTCACTGTCAGGATCAGTTCAGCGTGGTAACGGTGTCGCTTGTGTCCCGCTGCCGCCAGCCGGAGTCCCGATGTATTCTGCAGCTCAGCTTTAGGAGAGAGCAGACCGGAGTCAGAGCAGCTGAATTGTGGCAGTGCGCGGGCTCACACGCGACTGCAGCTTTTTGGGTAGTTCAGAAGTCCCGCGATTTGCCGGTGCGGTCAGCAGGTAAGGTGCAGGAAGCGGAGTGCCCCTGTGTTATTTGTAGCCTCCGTGTTGAGCTGCACGGAGCAGGGAGCACGGCTCTAATGGCCCTCTGGAGATGCTGGGGAGAACATAAAATGGCGGTGGATCCCGCCGTTTCGCCAGGCGCAGGGTGAAAGACCAACCTTCAGGTAGGAATATAATGTGCAATTGTGGCACAAGTGGTACCGGAGGAAAGCTCTCGCAGAGGGCTAGCAGATGGTCTGCAGTGGGATGAGGTTACACTGCTTCCGAGGGCTTATTTGAGCCGTTTTTCAGAGTCAGACCCTGGAGAAGACCCGAAGCACGTCCAGCTACATCTCCCGCTCAGGCCACGCCCCCCGTTTCAATCATTTCTATAGCCTAATGCATAGTATATACAATGCCTTTGCCTTTTCAAAGGAGAGTTTGCTGCTGCTGCATTGATGAACTGCTTTGGATCAAAGGGTTAAAAGCTAAGTAGCCTAGTGAGTATTCTGAGCATGCAAGTGTATCTTTTTGTCTAAAGTGTGTCATTTTGCATAAGTGTGGGACTTAATATTGGGGGACTTTAGATTATGGGGCTTTTAGAAAGGGCAGTATTATACAGATTTTTCATATTTGTATCTGTATTTCTTTTTTTTGTAACATCCCCATGAGTTCCATGTTTGACAATGCTGTCCAGTGCACAACCTGTGCAATGTATGCCATCCTTGACCAACAGTTCGAGGGTCCATACTGCTGTGCAAGATGTGTGCACACTGCACAATTAGAAGCCCGTATCCTGGATCTAAATGAGCAAGTGGCAACACTGAGATCCATTGCCAACTTGGAAGCGAGTTTGCTTCTCACTGAGCAATCACTCACAGGTGTAGATGCTAGGGAGGATGGTAGCATGGAGGTGCAGGAACATGAGGCAGCTAGCTGGGTAACAGTTAGAAATAAGGGTCGAGGGAAGTGTTAGGGAGGCTAGTCTTGAACTGGCACACCCCAACAAATTTGCAAGATTGGCGGATGAGGGGGATGTCAGCTCAGAAAGAGCATTGCTGCAGCAAGACACTACCCCTGTCTGCTCCAGTAAGATGAGGACTAGGAGTGCAGGTCAGGTTAGACAGGTGCTAGTAGTTGAGGACTCCATTATTAGGGGCACAGTTAGGGCAATCTGCCTCAAAGACCGGGATCATCGAACAGTATGTTGTTTACCTGGGGACCGAGTTCGACATATTGCGGATCGGGCTGACAGATTGCTGGGTGGGGCTGGTGAGAATCCAGCTGTCATGGTCCACATTGGCACCAATGACAAAGTTAGAGGTAGCTGGAGTGTCCTTAAAAATGATTTCAGGGACTTGGGCCCAAAAGTTTAAAGGCAAGGGACCTCCAGGGTAATATTTTCAGAAATTATTACCTGTTCCAGGGGCCACATTTGAGAGGCAGAGGGAGATTAGAGAGGTGAATAGTGGCTCAAAAATTGGTGTAGGAAAGGGATTTGGGTTTTGGAGAACTGGGCTGACTTCTGTCTTGGCTACAGACTCATGCTAGGGATGGGCTGCACCTAAAGGGGGAGAGCATGTATTGGGGACAAAAATGGCTAGGAAGCTGGAGGAATATTTAACTGGGGATGGGGGGAGGGGGTCACTACAAAAAAAACAGTAGTGTGCAAGATAGTGAAGATAGAGAGCTGAGAATTAATAATAAATCAGGGAGCGGAGTGGCGGGAGGGGGTGTAGCAATAGTTAAAAAGAATAGGGAGAAAGGAATAAAAACTGAAAAATCTCTAAATTGCATGCTGACCAATACTAGGAATCTGACCAACAAAATAAATAGAATTATTAATTGCAGAAGAAAAATATGACATAGTGGAGATAACTGAGACATGGCTGGACGAGAGCTACGACTGGGCGGTTAACTTACAGGGTTACAGTCTATTTAGAAGGGACCATAAACACCGGAAGGGGAGAGGTGTCTGTCTCTATGTAAAATCCTGTCTGAAGCCAGCACTGCACGAAGACATACTGTAGGTACAGGTAATGAACAGCTGGAATCATTATGGGTAAATATACATGGGGGTAGTAACAGTAATATAATTCTAATAGGAGTCTGCTATAGGCGTCCAAATATAACAGAACCCATAGAGGATATGCTCCTCAGGCAAATAGATGAAGCATCTAATCAGAATGAGGTTGTTATTATGGGCGACTAACTACCCGGACATAAATTGGGAATCTGAAACCTGTAGCTTTCACAAAGGAAACATGTTTTTGTCTATAACTAAAGATAATTACCTTTCCCAAATGGTGCAGGAACCGACTAGAGGAAATGCCCTTCTAGACTTAATATTGATTAATAGACCTGACAGAATAACAAAGGTTCAGGTTGAAGGGCACCTAGCGAATAGTGACCATAATATAATAAACTTATTTATCCTTCAATAGGCTTTTTGTCATGGAGCCACAAAAAACTGAATTTGAGGAAAGGCTAATTTGGCCTGCTTAGAGAGGCCCTAAACCGTATTGACTGGGACAAGGTGTTTAAAAATAGCATCACAAAAACTAAATGGGTGATTTCAAAAAACATCTTAGGCGCCCACTGTGGGGAGCTACATAACTTATGGTTAAAAAAAATTTAGAAACGGAAAAACCCAAATGTGGATCAAACGGGAGATGTAAAAGAGGTAATAAAAAAAAAAAAGAAGGTTTCAGCTACTAAAACAGGAGGGCATGTGAAGGCATAAAAAGCTATAATGAAAAAAATTAAATATGTAAAAAAATGATTAAGGCAGCAATGCTGGAGACAGAAAGACATATTGCCATAGAAAGTAACACTAACCCCAAAATATTTTTTAACTATATAAATGTAAAAAGATTAAAAAATAAAATGTTGTCCCTTAAAAAGTACTGAGGGAGAGACTATAGAGGGCGATGAGAAAAAAGAAAACCTACTAAACCAATTTCTTCTCACTGTATTTACCGAGGGGGATGCCCTTTCCCTGTTGATGAAAAAAAGGGAGGCGGTTAAATTCCAACTTAATTGTTTCTTGTTAACTCAGGAAGAAGTGCACCTCCGCCTTAGGAAGCTTAAATAGACAATCCCCAGACCCGCCCGTTACACCCGCCTGTCCTAAGGAGTTAAGTAATGTGACAGTTTGGCCCCTATTCTTAATATTTATGGACTGCATAATTACGGGTAGTCCCAAAGGATTGGCGCATAGCAAATGTGGTGCCAATATTCAAAAAGTGATCCAGGAAACTATAGGCCGGGTAAGCTTAAACTCTGTTGTGGGTAAATGTTTGCAGGTTTTCTAAAAAGATGCTATCCTGGACTATCTCACTAAAAATAAATGTTATAATGCCGTTCCACTGGGTTTATGAAGGATCGGGCCTGTCAAACTAATTTTCTCAAACTTCTATGAGGAAATTAGTTCCAGACTGGATTGGGGTGAGGCACTGGATGTCATATGTTTAGATTTTTCTAAAGCATTTAATACTGTTCCACATAAAAGGTTGGTAAGTAAAATGAGAATGCTTGGACTGGGGGAAAATGTGTGCAAGTGGGTAAGCAACTGGTTCACTGATAGAAAACAAAGGGTGGTAATTAACGGTGCATATTCAGACTGGATCCCTGTTACTAGTGGGGTACCACAGGGCTCAGTATTGGGCCCTATCCTCTTTAATATTTTCATAAATGATCTTACACACGGATTGTACAGTAGGATATCGATCTTTACAGATGATACTAAGCTTTACAAAGGAATCCACACAATAGAGGATAATGGGATCTGGAGAGGTTGGAGGACTGTGCAGAGAAGTGGCAGATGAGGTTTAACGCTGATAAATTCAAGGTTATGCACATGGGAAAGAAAAATCTATTACATGATTACATGTTAAATGGAAAAAACACTGGGTAAAAAAGAACATGGAGAAGGACTAGGGAATCCTGGTGGACAGTAAACTTAACTGTAGCAGCCAGTGTCAGGCAGCAGCAGCCAAGGCTAATAGGATCATGGGTTGTATTAAAAGGGGCATAGATGCACATTATGGGAACATTATTCTCCCATTATACAAGTCACTGGTTAGACCACACATGAAATATTGTGTACAGTTTTGGGCACCAGTGCACAAAGGGAAAAACATTGTAGAGATTGAACAGGTACGAAAGCGGGCAACAAAAATAATTAAAGGATGGGTGACTGCAATACCCAGAAAGATTAGCAAGGTTAGGGTTATTTAGTTTAGAGAAAAGACGGCTTCGGGGGGACATAAGAAATATATTAAGGGCCAATATAGAGATCTCATTAAAAATTTATTTATACCCAGGACTGTATCTAGCACAAGGGGGCATCCTCTATGTCTTGAGGAAAGAAAGTTTCTACATAAACATAGAAAGGGATTCTTTACTGTTAGAGCGGTGAGACTGTGGAACTCTCTGACAGAGAAAATTGTCATGGGTGAATTTCATAACAGTGTTTTAAAAAGGCTTGGATGCATTTCTGGACGTGATAATATAACAAGTTATAGTGACCAGGATTCTGGAGAAGGGTCTGGATACATTTCTAGATGTAATATAGCAAGTTCTAGTGACCAGGTTTCTGGAGAAAGGTCTGGATACATTTCTAGATGTTATATAATAAGTTATAGTGACTAGGATTCTGGAGAGGGGTCGTTGATCCAGGAATTTATTCTGATTGCCAGAATGGATTTTTGCCTTCCTCTGGAGCAACACTTTAATACTTTAGCAACACTTTAGCAAAATGGGCTGAACTGGATGGATGTATGTCTTTTTTCAGCCTGACAAACTATGTAACTATGTAATTAGGGTGTGTAAAGATGGCAGCCTGGGGCTGGAAGTGGGGAAATCGAAAACATGGCAGCTTCTCATTTTCCATGGCATCTAGGGGGTTAAAAAGCACGGGGGTGGGGGGGTGGGCTCAGCTGTAACCACTGGGTGTTAGCTGCAATTAGTCTCTAACACCCGGCGACTGCGATCCCGCTACAAAACCCCTTACCGGCATCTTGACGTATCCCTACATACAATGTCGGTAAGGGGTTGAAAGATAATTTGGCCTATTTATATAATGGCATGGAAGATTTGATTATCACTTTAGCTAAGAATAGCTTAGAAAGAGATGAAGACTATTTTGTTTAAAAATATGACAGAACAAAGACACAATTTACTATGTTAACGTGTATGAAAATTTGTAAAGCTTATAGAGCAAAGTTTAGCTTGATCGTGATATCGCAGCTTTTCATATTATATGTCCTCAGATTCATCATTGAAAGGCGATGGGCTGTGATATCATGGTGCATTATCTGATATGTTTCTGTTTTCTATACCTGTATTTGTCAACTCTAATATCCTTAAAGTATTTTTCTTTTTTTCAAACACTTATTTAGGGCGATTCCACATTTATCCTCTTCAGTGGTAAGTCCACTCTTAACAGGTTAATCAGTTCAGTGCTCATGTTCATTGCTATATCGGATCTCTGGTAAGATCAGATAATCTGTGCTCATTGTCTATAAAGGAAGTAACCCACAAATGTCTAGTAAATAGTCACTAGGATTTCTAAACTTTAATATTTGTCCTGATCCATAAAAAAACTCTCTGTTTTAGCACAAGACATCAGTCAGTAATACAGTAATGTTGTGGAGATATATAAGTCTCTATAATAGTCTATCTTTAGCCAATTTGTTACAACCTTGAAAAATTGCATCAATCCTCTACAAAATCAACTCCATCACTTCTATTAGTTTGGGTGTCATGGATTTGATGAAATCGTAACTTTTCCCTTATCATTGCACAGATATGATGCCTAAAATATTCTTCCTTAAATTGCTTAAATTATGCAATCAACAGAAGCATTACCAGGGGACACAGATGACACAATCACTATAGAGCATCGATAGAGAGACATACAGTTTTATTCATCTCAATATAAGAGCTGCCACAAATTCATTCACAATTTTAATGAGATTTTGTCCGTTTGATTTCTTATGTTTTGTTAATTGATGCTTATAAACTCCAGTAATCCTCTTCTCTTTGTAGGATTTTACCTTTAACATTTCATGCATGCTTATGATTGTTTTCTTCTGATATGAAATACGATGGTTCCACCACATGACAGTATGAAACACTTACATAAAAAGCTGGCTTGTCACAGTCATCTCTATAGCTTGCCCTATAAACTGGTCAGTCATTGAGGAAGTCAATCAGATTTGTTTGACATTATCCCCCTCTAGTGATATCAAGCTGCCACCAATCTGATTCTGCTATCCACATAACAAGTCTCTTCACTGAAGCATTATTTTATGTCCTGTCTTCAAAAAAGTAGTACTGATACTTACAGTTGAGGCATGCTGAGACATTTTAGATCACATATGTTGTCAATGTTATATGGGTGTCCCTAAAATTGAAATCATTGTTAGAAAAATCCAAGCACTTTCCTTCCAGTGTTGACATCTTCCAACACTCACCATGGTTATGTATGAAATGTAGGGCCACAAATGTAGTGACCCACAGAATCATGGAGAATCTGTGGGACTTGTGGAGGGTCATTGCATACATTACATTGCTCTGAATAACAAAGCTATAGGCACTCTGTATAGTGCCTTCATGAGACACTGTACGATCCTACAGACCTAATGCATCTATTGGAAAATATTTTGGAAAAAAGGCATATAATCATGCTAAAATTTTTTACTGGATTCATATAAATCCTTTAGTACAAACCTTTGTGCGCCTCTATATTGTACATTTAATGTGCATGACTGCCGTTATTCATATCCATACAATACAGATTTTTAATACGACTAGAGATGGACGAATTTCTCAAAAATTTGATTTGCCAAGTTCGCCAAATTTTCTTACAAAATTTGTTTAGACCCGAATTTATTTGTGGCGAATTGCATTAAAAAACAGCTATTTCCTGGCTGCGAAGAGCCTGTAGGGTGTTGTAGAAAATTGTGCAATGCTCAAATATGCATAGGGAGCGTGGTTTGGTCATCATACAATGTTGTGATTCGCTTCACATTTCACTTCTCCGGGCAGTTACAGGGGCAAAACTGACCAAATAACTGAATTGGGAACGCAGCCTGACAAGGTAATGTCAGCGTCCGGCTGGAAATAACCGAGCTGAGGGCCTAGATCCTACTATAATAATGATAATAATCTTTATTTATATAGCGCCAACATATTTTGCAGCACTTTACAATGTAGAAGGTATAAACAGACAAATCAGACATTACATTATAAAAAAAACTACTTCCAAATCAGACACGAGGTGTCAGGGTCCTGCACGCAAGAGCTTACAATCTATTAGGGTGTATGGGTGAAACAAAGGGTGGCAAGTGCTTGGTTTACAATGGTCCAGCCATGATACATAAATATCCGGTGGTTTACATAAAAAAGTAGATGAACCTGCCATCCCAACCATTACATCTATATACAGATAAGTGCCTGTTGGTGTCCAAGTACAGGAAGTGATGAATGTGTGACAGAATTTAGGGAGTTAACAATTAGGAATCTTGGTAGGCTTGTCTAAGAAGATGAGTTTTCAGAGTGTACTTAAAACTGTGAGGGTTGTGAGTGTGCCTGATCACATGAGGTAGCAAAGAATATAATAGTAGGTTCCTGAAGCAGGCACAGGTCACAGCACAGTAAGGGGACGTCACAGGAGGGGTCACCCCGCGAGGCCAGAGCTTCTGATGTCATCGAGCGACCGTGTGTTGACCACTAAGCCAGCGGTTCTCGAATAGTTGACTAGGTCATCCACTTTCTCCCAGGTGATATCTGACAACCCAGGCAAAGAGTCGGTGCATCCGTAAGACATAACCGTTAGTTGACATTGCCCGGGAGCAGGTCAGGGGCCCTCACCTGTCCTCAACCCGCCTCTGTCCCGTTTGGTTCCCACAGCCAGAGAACTACTATGTGCTGTGGGCTCTGCGCCACTATACAATGAGGACGAACTATTTGAGGACAGTGGGCAGGAAAGAGGTGGGGAAGACAGCTGCTGTTTGTTGCAGAAGTGGGCAAGTAGTGATGAGGAGCGTGGCATGGGGGTTATGTTGCGAGAGGTCAGGCTGTGTATAACGACACCGTTGAGGAGGACAGCGGTGACAGGCAAACACTAATTGATGTAGCCAATCGCACTTGTGAGCTTGGTGAAGCAAGCAAGGCTGGGACAAGGTGTACTGGTTCCCTAGTTAAACAAGGCATAAAGTGACCCCCAAATGAAAAAACAGCCCACTCCATGCCTCCTTGTGCCCCCTTTTCTGCCTGGGATGAAGTGCCGCCCTAGGCGGTCACCTATCTTCGACTACCCATTGTCCCAGGCCTTGGAAGCAATGGCTTCATCATCATCATCGGGAGAAGAGAGCGGCAGCTTGCACGTCAGGCAGTGGCGCAGCCCGCAAGTCGGTAGTGTGGCCGGGAGTCAGCTGGGTGGCAGCAGTGCGAGGTTGGGAGCCAAACAGCCACAATTTATACCACCCATTTTGCAGGTCCCATAAAGTAGTGGTGCAGGAGCTCACCGAGGCAGCAGCGGTAACAGTCAGTGTGGAGCATTGGTGAAAAACCACCTACTTGGCGGTGTGCCACTTTTCTGCCAAGACACCGAAGGAGGCGAACATGGCTATGGATAGAATCTGTGGGAAGAAAGTAAAACGAGACCAGGGACCTAATGTTGGCACCACAGTCCTGCATCAACATATGCAGTGTCACCATACAGTTGCCTGGGAGAAACGTGTCTCAGATGTGGTGGTCCATCCTGATGCAGCAGAAGCACCCAATGGCATGCCTCCCATTTCGGGCAGTCAAGGCTCCACCACCTCTGCCGAAGACAACTCCCTGTCTTTCACATCATCTACTGGTCCAGATGCTCCATCTCATCGACACTCATGGTGCCAGCAGTAGTTCACCTAGACAATTGCCAAGAGACAGCAGTATGCGTCTAGCCATCCCTAAGTGCAGAAGCTGACTGTGCTCCTGTCAAAGTTGGTGGTACTGCAGTCCCTCCCTTTTCAAGTGGTGGACTATGCACCTTTCAGAGAACTTGACAGAAACTTTGCATGCACTTTAGCCAGCTGGTTGCTGATTGGCTTCATGTCTGCACATGTCATTGAGGGTGTTCCTTTCTTCCTCCTAGAGTTCTCTGCCCCATGTCACGCCATGTGCTCGTGGCCATTTTCCCCAAAATAAAGACGCTTAGGTCCCGCGAAGTACCATAAACTTCGGCTTCGTGCAGAACCGAAGTTTTCCTAAAATTCTAAATGAATTCCACTTCATTAGATGTAATATCCATAAAATATAAGGTTTTTTCTCAGCAATAATTTTGGTGTAAGGGCTAAAACAGAAGTAGCATTTTTTTGTGATGTACTCAACTGCAGTGTAGCTGTCAAACAGACGGCGGGCAGTCGCTAAGGGGTTAAATGCAATCGTTGTTGTATCTAAGGGGATAAACAGTCGGGAGCCAATGTCTCCGATCCCATTTGATAGCAGCAGCTCCCAGAGTGAGCCCGCTCCATACTTCCTTACCTGCATTACTACAAAACTATACGTCAAATGTTGGTAAGTGGTTAATACATATCTATCTTTTCAAATGGTTTGTGTTTTGCCAGTTTTCCTATTATATACCCATTACCTCAGCTACTGTATGTAAGGCAACAAAGGCTGAAGTGGTAAATTGTTTCATATCAGGTAACTACCTTCAAACTTTCTGCTTTTTTGTGAGACTTTCCCATAAACAAAACCATAATAAAGTGGCTGTTATTTGCATAAGGTTATTGACAGTCTTGTGGGCTTGCATGGAGTAGTGAAGATGAAGATTGCATGACTTTTAGTAAAATTGCAATTTAAATCTAAAAATGTAATTAATTAATTAAATCAGCAGATTGATGATACTAACAATAATATTTATTTATATAGCGCAGCACTGTACAATGCTGAGGGTATAAGTACAGACCAAACCAAGCATTACACAGTAAAAGGCTACTAAAAAAGTGTGAGGGCCGTGCTCCCAAGAGCTTAGAGTGAACCTATTAGAGTGTATGGGTGAGACAAAGGGTATGAAGTGTTTAGTTTACATAACAGTTCATCTATGTTTCACAAATATGAGGTAGTTTACATAAAAGTGGATGAACCTGATGTCCATACACTACATCTAAGTACAGATAAGTGCGTGTGAGTCTCCAAGTTCAAGGAGTGACAAACGTGTGTGAAAGAAAGTAGGGGGTTAGCAATTATGGATCTTGTTAGGTGTCATGGGTATGGAATGGATCTGCTGAACCACCACAAGCGCTAGTATAAGCAACTTAAGGAGCGGAGTCTAGGGAACCTACCAGTTTTCACCAGATCCTGTTAGAAGGCTGGTTGGACTTACAGCGGGAGACTCTCAGGTTACTTTCCCTGACACAACTTACTTGTGGTGGTGGCCTGGTGCAGTATGGTACCAAATTGACAAGCTAGAGCATGGTCAGGGACAGGCAAAAAGGTCAGGGCAGCCGGTAGGCAATGTAGTCAATAGAAACGGGCAACAGGTCAGGTACACTGAATAAGAGAACAAACTGCAACTCTCTCTTTAAAGGACACCAAAGATCTGGCAGAGTGCTAGGGGAGTAGACAGAAGATATAGGGTCAGTGCCTGGCAATTAACCGATCAGTGGGGAGGTGGCCCTTTAAATATCACAGAACCGGCATGCACCATCACAGAAGAGAAGAGAAGAGAAGAGGTGAGTAATGAGAGTGCTGGGCAGGTGGAACACGAGCACGCCCATGGCCTGGCATGGGGGATGCGGCACACGTCATGACAGTAGACCTGCCGGATAAGATGTATAACACGGCAACCTCCGGCCAAGATCAGAGCAGTATCTGGTAACCATGAGGAAGGGAGGTGTCACTCCCGAAACGCGTCGGTTTGTCCAGCTCGGTTAGAACCCATGACTACATGCTGTCTGAATTAATGCATATTACCCACCTCGCTGTTGCATTCCTTGTATGAAGGTTTTAATGCATTTGAAAGAAAGAAGATATTTTTTATTGTTTAAGAGAAACGGATTTCCTCCTTTTGCCTGGTATAGTTCCCCTCAGAGCAGTTTGGAAGCTGGTTACATTTTTTCATTCAATGTATTCTCAGAGTGCACCTAGAACTATGAGGGCTATGAGTAAGCTTGATTGTATGGGATAGCACTTTCCAGAGAACTGGAGGAACCCCAAAATCAAGGAATAGGAGGAAAAGTAGAACTTGCAAATGAGACACTAAGTGAGTGGTCAAAGAGGTAGGATGCCACTGGCATCCTGAGGAGAAGTTGGTGATTTACCATGTCAAATGCTGCAGAGAGATCCAGAAGAAGCAATAATGAGTAGTTGTCCTGAGATTTAGCTGTGAGAAGATCATTTGAAACTTTAGCTATAGTAAATTATGTGGAGTGTAGAGTGCAAAAACCTGAATTTAGAGGGTCGAGAAGAGAGTTAGCAAGGAGATATCAGAACTGGTGAGAAAAGGCCAAGTGTTCCAAGAGTTTAAAGATGAAGGGAAGGTTAGAGACTGGTCAGTAGTTATCAGAGGGGAGTGGACTTTTTAGTGAAGAGTTTATGATGGCATATTTAACAGTGGATGGAAAGATCCCAATGAAAACAGAGGTTAAAGTTTGCACTTAGGTGAGAGATGACAGCTGGAGAAAAAGACTGGACAGGGTGGGGGGAAATGTGGTCACTAAAGCAGGTAATGGGGCGAGCAGACGAGAGAAGACTGGATACTTCTTCTTTTGTTGGGTCAAGTACGCAGAGCAGACATGAGGATGTGAGGGAGGAGACAAAATGGGTATTGCTTGGGGACTGAGATATTATGTTTTGGCCAAAACTGTAAATTGTCTCTTTGAAGTGAGTGGCCAGGTCTTCAGCACAGAGATCAGTGACAGGTGCCTGAGCTTTAGGCCTGAGGACGGAGTGGAAAGTGTTAAACAGTCGTGGGTTATTGCGTAATGTCAAAATGAGTAAGGTGAAATAGTTTTGTCTGGCAGTGTGTTAAGTCCTAAACATGAATTTGTAATGGAGAAAGTTTGCAGATAGCATTGACTTTTTCCACAGATGTTCAGCACACCTGGAACATCGCTACAGAAAGTCAGTTTGAGGTGTGTGCTAAGGCTGCTAGCCTCTGTCTCTGATGGCGTCAATAGGTCCAAAGTAGTTGATTTTGGGTATTACATGATGTAACCATGCATACTTTCTTATAACTATCAGCTGTCAGTAGCTTTAACTAACCTGCAGAACAACAAAAATAAATGAGCATGACGCTGATAATGATAAAAAAAATAAATGTCTTTATTGTAGGGGAATTACTTATGCTGGAGTACTTCAATGCATAAAAATGTATTGTCAATTATATAGCTTCAGGAAACAACATCCAGGCCAACACTTGGGAAACTCTAGTTCAGCCAAGCCTAGAGTCTCAGATAGTCGAGAACAATGGGTGAAGTCTCAGATAGGCTTCTGAAAGTTTCCTGCTTTTATACTTTAGTTAAAAACTCACACTTCACATTATCTTGTTGGTTATCATCAACTAATGTTGACATGATTGACAGTCAAGCTTGCGATGTCATTCCAGCCATGAGGTACTAACAGGGTGCTCAAAACTTTCAAGTACACAAATAATATTGTTTGGAATTAAAGGGGTATTCCCACCATAGACTTTGGTGGCATATTGCTAGGATATGCCACCAAAGTCTGATATCTCAGGAAATGACCCCCAAAAGTCATAGAGAAGACTGGAAAGCCAATCACGCTTTCGTAGGGCCAAACATGGCACTCGGCTATATTCGGATTTCCCATACAACACAATGGAGGTCCATGGGCAAGCGTCACCAGCTCTCTAGTCTGCTCTATAACTTTCAGGGTATGCCAGTGATATGCAATCAAAGTCTATGGTGGGAACACCTGTTTACGATGGAATGTCTTATCTTTTTCTGGAAGTACATTTAAAATCATATCTTATGTCTTTCTGGGAACACCTTCAATATAGAACTATGTGCAAAAACATCTTGCACAACATAACATGCACAACCGCCACAATATTATTAAATATCACTGTGTAGCAAGACAAAATGGCATATAAGCATGAATCAACCACATATATTTATACCAGCATTACATAAATCCAGCTTTGAACTTAATTATGTCCCATAATCTGGTTGCTAAATGTATATCATACTTTTCAGCTCTTCAGCTTGAAGTAGGGAAAGAGCAGGGCATTACAGCAGGATGTAGAGGGGTGGTCTCACCATGCTGTTTCTGCTCTTTACAGCCAGCTTCATACTCACACTTCCTGGTTTGGCTGTGGGTTGTTCTATAGCAGTGATTGGCATATCAGCTATGCTATTCCTAGCTGAACCTGTTAGGGTATGTTCCCATAGTAGTGGACAAATACCGTCCGGTTTGCCTGCCGGTATTTGTCCGGTTTTGCGGACGTCTCCCGGCCGCGAGGAGGACGGGGGGGGGGGGGGGGGGGGCGGCTGTTCTCCGCGATGAGCGGAGAACAGCCCTCCTTCTCCCATTGAGTTGTTCACATTCCATCCGGAAGAATGAACATGTTCAATGTTTTGCCGCCAGACCGCCGGGGACTGCTGCACGGGCTTTCCATAGAGCACAATTGTGCTAATTTTCGGCCGGTTTTTCAGGCGATCTGAAAAACCGCAAACTGGCTGAAAAACCGGCCAAAAACCCATGCCGTGGGGACATGCCCTTAGAGTAACATGAGTGCAGGAGGTTTGTTAAATGTAGTGCTCCAGGTTACCGAGTTCCAAAAGGTTAAAGCTTGTCAGTAAGTAATATAAATAAGCTCCCATAAGTAATGGAGCAGGGAGTGAGTCATCATTCTGACCACGGCTCCTGCCTGTAAGAGCAGAGAGAGGTGGCCGGTAACTAGATAAGCTTGTATACAGAGGCAGTAGAAAATCAGAAAATAAATTTATTTTGTACTTGTTAATAGTCTTAATTTACATTCGCCTACATGTTTAAGGCTGATCAATAAAATGGTAACACCCATTTAAATTTCAATAAAAAGATAAGGTTTAATGAGGCAGTAATAAAACCAATTTGAAGGGTTTTTTCAGTTTAGAAACAAATATAGCTGAGTAACAAAAAAGAAAAAATACATACCTCTGTACTCATCACTGTTCCAGTGTTGACGCTACCAGAGCAGTCTCCTGGCCTGTTGTTTGCGTCCAGCTCAGTTGTTGACTCTGCACGACCTCAGCCATTTATTGGCTTCAGCGGTCATGTCATTTATTTGACAGCACCATTCAGAAAGTAAACAACTCATGAGCAGTGATGTCAAGGGAATGGCATGTGACCCCTGAAATTACTGAATGGCTGAAGCGGTCACGCACCAACCACAGCGCTGGATATAAACAAAGCTGGAAGGATAGTAAGTACAGACAAGCAAAATCAAAATAGGTGGGATTCTCTAATAGTTATGTGGCAGAATGTCTTACCTTTAGACAGGCCCCATCCTTTGGCTCTCTAGATGTTTGGAAACTACAATTCCCAGCATACCTAGACAGACACATGTCTATTGCATTGATGGATACAGCTGTGCCCTGTGCTCAGTTAGTCAATCCCATACTAACTCTGAATGGAGCAACAGCACACATTTACTGTTCTTGTAATGGCAGTTCCTGTAGGATAAGAGGGGAACTAGATCATGGGGATCCCAGAGCTAGTGCCCTTACACATCAAACATCAATCACATGATGTAGTAAAAAATGCAATTTATGGGAAAACTTTTTGAATGCAAGTCTGATAGAAGTAATTTATCTTTTTTTATAAACAAAAGTGAATGTGTTCAGTGTAGATTACATAGCAAGACTAGATTTGAGAATAATAGAGATAATGAGGCAGATTTATCAATACTCTCTAACTCTCTTCTCAGTATGAAGTTAGAGTGTCACGGGCACTCTGTAATGCACCTGGTAGTGGCGTTTGGGAGGATTTGCGCTTATGAGAACTGGGCTGCGCCTGATATCGGGCTGAAAATATGCCAGACTTCTGGCGCAGCCCCGTTCATACATGTCCCCCACAGTGTTAATAAAGCTGGTACATGTTAGAACTGTCTAGTCAAACTTTACACCATTTATAAGTTGGCTTACACTATGCCTCTAACTGAATGCTAAGTCAAGCCTCATTTTTACAAAAGTCACACTCATTTTACAGAGGCCACAAACTTTGTCAGTAGTGATGAGCGATTACGTCGACTATCGTCATCGGGTCGATAGTCAATATCGGCAATTATCAAGACGATTTCCGATAGTCGATAATAGATTATCGCCGATGACCATTAAAGTCTATGGGAGAGGAACAATACCTTCATTCTTACACCCAAACAGGGATGGAGAAGCTGGAATTAACATCCACAACAGTCAAATGGATACATGCTACATCTTAGGCAACACACTTAGGTTATAAAAGCCACAGAAAAAAAATCACAGACCATTCACTATCCCTGTCTTGTACCACAGCAGGACCCTTAAACCTGCATGACCCACAAATTAAAAAGTGCCAGAAGGCAGTATGATTTGAACCATCATTTTACTTGAACTGGACATTGAATATCCCTGTCCTTGAACACAGCATGAGCCCCAAACCTGCATGACCCCAGATTAAAAAGTGCCGGAAAAAGGAGTCTTTCAACCACCATTTTAGTTTCATTGGACATAGACTATCCCTGTCCTGGGCAACAGCATGAGCCCCAAACCTGCATGACCCCCAGATTTAAAAAGTGCCGGAAAAAGGAGTCTTTCAACCACCATTTTAGCTGCACTGGACATCTGACTATATCTGTCCTGGGCCACAGCATGAGCCCCACCCCGTCATGACCCCAGATTAAAAAGTGCCGGAAAAAGGAGTCTTTCAAACAACATTTTAGTTTCACTGGACATTGACTATACCTGTCCTGGGTAACCTACATCTGTTCAAGTCTTCCTGTACCTCCCTTGTACAATTCAGAGGAATATTTGTATCAGCTATTTTGTGCAAGACAGTTTTTTAGTCGTTTAATTCTAGAAAACACATTCTTAAAATAGGATGGAATCCCACCACATCTTTGTTTCTCTTTTTTTAAATGTATTAAATGGGTTGTCTCAATACAGAGATTGCTAGCTCTGTTAAAGATCTTGCAAAAACAAGTAATTTTGCAATATGTGTCCATTAACATGTGTCCTACCTATTCCTGTTTTTGACAGCACCATCACCCTTGAGCCACTTTTGACAATTGTGAAGAACAAATGTCTGTTAGAAACAACATTTTTTTTATAATAGGACCTGTAGTATAGCTGCATTTCACAGCAAAATGCCCCCAAATATTCAAAACATGACCCATGAGCCACTTTTGACAATTGTGAAGAACAAATGTCTGTTAGAAACAACATTTTTTTAATAATAGGACCTGTAGTATTGCTGCATTTCATAGCAAAATGCCCCCCAAAATTCAAAACATGACCCTTGAGCCACTTTTGACAATTGTGAAGAACAAATGTCTGTTAGAAACCACATTTTTTAGAATAGGACCTGTATTATTGCTGCATTTCAAAGCAGCATGACCCAAAAAATTATAAAAATGACTTCTCAGCCACTGTTAAAAATTGTGAGGGAGAAATTACACTTAAAAGCCACATTTCTGTTCCAAAGGACCATGATTACAGCTGTATCTCACAGCACCATGACCGCAAAAAATTATAAAACTGACTTCTCAGCCACTATTAACAATTGTGAGGGAGAAATGCCACTTAGAAGCCACATTTCTGTTCCAAAGGACCATGATTATAGTTGTATCTCACAGCACCATGACCCCAAAACCATTGACAATGCGAAAAATTCTAAAGATGAAGTGAGTAAATGGAATACGGTTTTGTCATGAAACCTTGGTGTCTTTTACAGTCTCCTCACATCAAAACCTGCAAAATGATCTGTTTGGAACTGAGAATAAAAAATGCAGAGAGAAATGATTATTTTAAAAAACAGTTTTCCAGAGGACCATTTCTGTTTGAAGTGTACGTTGTAGTATACCGGCAAGTAATCGGTGACCTTTGCAATTGGGTCCACAACATCATCAGAGATCCATGCCTGATTCATCTTGATGAAAGTCAAGCGATCAACATTATCTGTGGAAAGCCGGATGCGTTTGTCTGTAATGACTCATCCAGCTGTTGTGATGGTCCGCTCAGATATGACGTGGCTGCTGGGCAGGACAAAACCTCTATGCATGGCGGAGCGAGCTCGGGCCATTCATCCATTTTGGATCCCCAGAAGTCAGTTGGGTCCGGAACACACCCATCAACATCGGTTTTGAGACGCAGATAGTCGTGCACCATGTTTCTAAAGCTGGTCTCTGTGTGTTGGATGTGTGCCCTGCATTACATGCGTTGGTGAGGTGGTAAATAAAGATCGCCAGAGGTCACCCATTAGGCTTCTGCCACCTTGCCTGCTGCTGCTGCGGCTACTTGGCACTCTACTACTGTCACATTGCTGACGTTGTTCCACCGTGACATTTGAAGAATGTGAAGCAGACGAAACAGATGTCTCCAGTTGATCAATCAGCAAGGTCTCCATTTCCTGCATTTTACTCTATTTGGGTGGGTGGAAGGAAAGTGCTGAGTTTTGTTTTGTACCGGGGATCCAGGAGGGTGGTCACTCAGTAACTGATGCGCCGCCTTGCACTAGCCCTGGACCCCGAACCACTGCTATGAAGACCGATAAAATTGTGAAACTTTTCGGGCCTTGTGGATTCGACGGGGGAGAAAGGCTCCTTGTCCGCATCTGTGTCCGTCTCCTCCTCCGTCGCTGGGGGGGACCTGATGTTTCAGAGTGTCCAACGATCGTTCCAGAACTAAGATCACCACAATGGTCATGCTGACAAGGGCATTGTCCGCCCTGACTATTTTGGGGGCTTCTTCAAACCTGGCAAGGATGGTGCAGAGCTCTTGCACCTGCCTCCACACACGGTGGCTCAACACCCGAGGTCCGCACCGCTCCTTGTCAGGCCATGTGTCACTTCGTATGCGTTTAAAGGCATTGCGCTGCTGCCACAATCACTGGAGCATGTGAAGGGTGGAATTCCAGTGTGTTGCCACGTCAACAATGAGACGGTTTTCCCGGGGGGGCCAAGCTGACGCCGCCAAACGCCCGCCAGGCGGGATGAAAGCAGGGTGGCGAACGGCGGGAAGTGCGACTCAGACCTCGAGCCTTCCTCAGCAGGCAAGTTTCCGACCCGGGTAGCACTTTAGGAAATTTCTGGACGACAAGGTTCATGACAATTTTGCCAGGCAAGGGATATGCTCCAGCCTACTGATCTTAAGGGCGGCCAGCAGATTTCGCCCGTTATCGCACACCACCTTGCCTGGCACAAGGTTCTTGTCACCCAGCCAGCCGCTCCGGTCTCGTCGCGGAGAGCCCCTCCACAGCTCCTGACCCGTTGTGGATGGTCTCCAAGACAGATTATTTTCAACACGGCCCGGTTTCTCTGGGCACGTGATCACCAAAAGGGCCTTGGGGGGAAAGAACCTGCACCATCCCTGCGGTTTTGAAGGAGGGGTGCACCAAGCTGAGAAGCCACCGTCACCACCAGAGACATCCACCCAGCTCACCCAGTGAGCTGTCACAGAGATATAGCCGCCATTGGTCGTGCTTACTAGTCCATGTGTCAGTGGTCAGATGGACTTTTCCGGACACAGATGAAGACAACGGGCTTGAAACTTTAGATGACACGTGGCTGGCCAGGGCAGGGACGGCTTTTCTGGCAAAAAAATGCCTGCTCGGCTTTGGTTTTTGGGGACGGCAAGGGCTCAGAGTGGCGGAAACCCATCTGTGGTCCACCAGACAAAAAAAAGGCAACATTTCCAGGCCAAAAGCCTGGCAATGCCGACATTTAGGCTTTTGGCTTTGGGGAAAGGTTTTGGGTTAAAGTGTTTTTTCTGCTCCCAAACCTGGAAGACAGAAAGCTGGCTGCTAGACTGGCCGCTGTACGGCGTGCAGGTCGTCAAACTGGTGGAAGGAGAAGGGGTAGGATGGGTCTCTGGTGGTGCTGGTGGTACTCGGGCAACAGTGGAGGCTGAAGCGGAGGTGATCCCTGTAATGATCTGAGAGACATGGGCAGCTGAGGAAAGCTTGGTGGTGGCGGAGGAGGAGGAGGTGGAGACAGAGGGTTGTGACGTGGTTTGAAGCCCGGCATCGGTGTGGCTTTTTTGGCCAAGTTTTTGCCTCCATTTCAACTCATGCATTCGCTGCATGTGACTAGACTTTTGTTGGTGGTGGTTAAAACCTAAGTTCTTGCCTTATGATGCGTTTACGGCAAGGCAGCTATGACATCGCTGGGTGAATCTGAGCTTGCTCAACGAAGGGCCAATGCTTGAAGAGGTCTGGCCTGACCTTTTTGACGGCGATAAGCGAGGGGGCGGGGTTTCCCGCTGACCGTGGCTGGCGGAATATTATCAGCGGACTTCTGCGACCGCCCTTCCCTTTTTTGAGTGGGACCGTACTGACACTACCCATCGTCTTTCTCCTCGTCCAGTGATGAGCGCTCGCAAGCAAATTCTACTGAAAAACCACGATGGATCCGCAATGTCGTCATCATCATCATCAACAAAAGGGGATTGGTCGTCCTGACAATTCTGCATCCGGGGGAGCTGCAGGCTAAAAGCAACAGGCACTGCAAGGGCTGCCAACCGCCCGGGATTTTTGCCGATTGCCCGGGCTTCCTTCTCCTCTCTGATGGCATCAGTAATGGGCGTCAGAGCAGACAAAATCATCCTCTTTGGCCTCTTGATCTTTTAACATGCCTTCTGACCCCAACTGCATTTTTGTCATCAAAGAGGTCTTCAGAAAATGGTTTTTCCACAGTGGTGGGTACATTAGTTGACATTTGGGCTGCCTTCGCTTCATGTTGGACGGGATGTTGATGATGCTATTTATGACATTTGTGGCCTGACTGGGAAAGGACGAGGAGGTAGACTGCTGGATGCAGGTTTGCATTAACCAACTGAAGAACAGATTGGCAACGCTGTTCGTTACTGAGATTCACAGAGCCCTAACCCAGCAGCGATGGGCAGGCCTGACGGTCCCGCAACCCACGATCCGCTGGCTTGCGTGTTTTTCGCCAGCACTGGAAGGAGCACCTTCTCTCGTACCTCTACCTCCATGGGCCTACCCCCTCTTTGCTCGCTTACCACCTGCATTTCGCTCCATTTTCAGAAAGATAAAAATTTGAAAAGGTATGGAAGAGTTTTGGAAAGTCTCTTATTAAAAGACGGCAAATCACAGCTATTCTTAAATCCCTCTAATTTCCTACAGCCAACTAGGATTAGAAACTGAAATGGTGGGGGCGTGGCCTGAGCAGGGTAAGTAGGGGGACGTGTTCTGAAAACGGCTCAAATCGGCTTGATACAGCACAGTGACCCCTTCCTAATGTGGACCATCTGACAGATATCTGCGAGGGCTACTCTCCGGTACTACTCCAGCCACTCTTGGACAGTGTATTCTCCCTATCTAAGCCTTTCCCCTTGTACCCGGAGAAACGGCGGGAACCGTCGCCATTTTCTGCTGGCTCCACAGCGGCAGTAGAGGTACGCCATCTAACTTATACTGCCCGGCCTGCAGCTTTCACCCGGCCCACCGACAGCTTCCCCTACCCTGTCACATGCAGCCAGTGCCTGACGAGACCTCGTACACCTAGTTCTCCCGCAGAGGCTGCGTGGGTGTCTGACCGCCGGACGCCGGGAACCAGCTCCGAAATTGCGTTGCTCCCTCCTGCAGAGCCGCAGCTACAGAAGACTGCTTCGTGACACTGGCAGGCAGCAGTGGAACTTAAGCGGCACAGCTGCTGTGCTATGTCGTACCTGCAAAGGCCCCTACTTGCAGTGAGTTTAAAAAAAAAAAAAAAAGGGCCCCTGCCTCTATCTAGAAGCTGCTGGGACTCTCACCATTCTTGCTAGCTCACCTCGAGCTCTTGTCCCTCCATTGCCAGATGCTATTCCTCAGAAGTCTTATCTACAGCAAAAAAGTTACTGTTGAGCCATCGCATCTGGGCTGGTTTATTAATTCACTCAGTCCCTTCTACATCAGCACCAGTCAGCTCTTGGAGGCTTAGGGCTAGATAGCTCCAGTGTCACCTCGAGCTCTTATCCCTCCATTGCCAGGGGCTATTCCTCAGAAGCCTTATCTACAGCAAAAAAAGTTACTGTTGAGCCATCGCACCTGGGCTGGTTTATTAATTCACTCAGTCCCTTCTATATCAGCACCAGTCAGCTCCTAGAGGCTTAGGGCTAGATAAGTGAGATACCCACTGGATTATAGTACTCAACCTTTCCTGGAATAACAGGGGAAACAACATCCTCTAATTACTTACTCAGTCGGGGAACACAACTTTGGCCTTAAATCCTACTACCTTCCCACTATAGTGACTGTCAACACCTTGTTTTACATCTACCCTTCGTGTGTCTGACGCCATATATCGGGTGCTTTATTATCTTGATCTGCGAGATCGACTCAAAGCCCTACACCCTCACTACTTTATATGCACCAAACACTAAACAAATTCCCTTCATCAGGAAACTTATCTTAAAGGCAAAAATTGTTAGGAAAGGGGGCCTAGTCCTTTGTGGAGATTTCCACACCGTAGCCAACAGCGCCGTGGATAGGTCCAGTTCAAGAAGCATTCAACCATTAGACATACAAAACCTCCTACTTGAAGAAGATCTACACAATGTCTGGAGATACCTGCACACCACCGAGAGGGACTATACTTTCTTCTCTCATCCCCACTCAATTTATTCCCGATTAGATTTCTTCCTAGTTGACAAAATACTACTTGAACGGCTAACTTCTTCACACATTGGACATATATCCTGCTCAGACCATGCGCCAGTTGATATCACCCTTGAGACCTCCATGGCCTCCTCCCGCCCTCGTCTCTGGCGTCTTAATAACTTTCTTCTTAAATCTCCTGAAAATGTCATGTATCTCAGAACTCGCTTGACAGAATATTTTTCCATCCCCCTCTGCTTCGGTACTTACCTCGGGCTTTCTTTCCCCACCCTTCAACCTCACTAATGGTACGCCCCAAGGCTGCCCTCTGTCCCCCCTGATATTCGTTCTCTGTATAGAACCGTTAGCAGAAAAAATTAGAAGCAACCCACTCATCTCAGGCATTCAAGTACACCACTCCCATCACAAGATTAGTCTTTATGCTGACGATGTATTGCTGATAGTATCCAACCCATTAACCTCTATCCCAGCCATTCTTGACACCTTACAGTTGTTTTCCAAGGTCTCCTATTACAAACTTAACAGATCCAAATCATCTCTATTCCCTGTTAATATTTCACAACCTAGAATTCGATCGTTAGAAAAATTTGGTTTAGCCATATCAATCTCCTCAGTAGAGTACCTGGGTATAAAAGTCACTGATTCACCATACTGTACCATCTCAGTCAATTATGAAGACCTTTAAGCGGAGCTAGACTCTGAAATCAAACGCCTCTCCGGCCTCCGTCTATCGTGGGTGGCTAGAATTAATATTTTAAAAATGTCCCTCCTCCCCGAATTTATCTATATATGCAGAGCGATCCCTTATCTAGACCCTTCAACAATCATTGACAAACTTCAACGTTTATTCTCCCATTTTGTTTGGCTTGGCAAGAAAGCAAGGGTTAGAAGAGAACTGTTGTTCCATAGCCACAGAAAGGGAGGTCTGGCCCTCCCCAACCTTCAGTACTATAACATCGCAATCCTCTTGGAACAATCTTTAGCACTCTGGCACGATACACCCTCCATCTCATGGGCTCAGCTGGAGGATTACTCTTTCACACCCTGCCCTGTAAGTGATCACCTTAGAGCGATCCTTTTTGGCGCACCGGCTCCACAGTCTATTTTAAACTCCCTTACTGATCTATTCAAATTATAGTCTATCTCTGTCCTTCCTAACTCATGGGTAAACCTCCATAAAGAACATATTCCACTTGCTACTCTTAGTTGTTGGAATGAACATCTATCGTTCTCCACCTGGCCCCACCACAACATACACACTATTGACCAACTTTACCACAACAACACTCTGAAGCCCTTTACGGACCTCAGTCGCTCATTTCAGCTTCCCCGTACTCTCTTTTTCCAATATCTTCAGATCCGACACATTCTACAAACCATCAACTGGATTGTGAGCAACTCGGTTACCTCTGATTTTCACAACTTTCTGTTTAGGAAGAAGGGCTTCGAGAAGGGTCTGTCTCTGATTTATCACTTGCTCCTTGATAGTCAAACCTGTGGCAGATTTCCTACTGTGACCAAGTGGGAAGGGGAACTTTCCAAATAATTCACCTTGTCACAGTGGCACGCTGCCTTTTCAGCTCCCTTACTACTGTCGAAATGTCTTAACCACTTCGAAACTATGCGTAAAATTCATTTGAGGTGGTATCTTTCCCCTTCTCGTTTGGCGCATATGTTTCAAGGTACATCGAACCTTTGTTGGAAGCAATGCGGACAACAAGGAACTCTGCTACATGTTTGGTGGGGATACCCAATTATTAAGCGCCTCTGGTTATCTGTTTTTCATCTACTTTATAAAGTAACTGGATTTTACTGGAGACCAAGACCAGAGCTTGCAGTTCTGGATATTGGCTTACAGGAGGTCCCCCCTCTACTAAGAACTGTGTTTTCCCATGTCTTGATTTCAACTAGAATTGCCTTGGCGTGTGCTTGGAGGAGCTCTAGGGTCCCATCATTATCCGAAGTGATCAATAGAGTTAACTTCAATTGTTCTTGTGAATTGTTTCTTCTCGATCCTCCACATATTTGTGTTAAGAAGAGGTCACTTTGGGAACCCTGGGTGTCTTCCAAATATTACACTAACGATCTGGTTTAATGGTTTAATACTTGATCCTTTCATTTATCATCAATGTGACTATATTATTCTGTGTAACCTCTCTCACTCTGCTCATAATGCTGGTATAATGTTTATTAACTGCTGATTTTGTACTCTACTTATATACTACTGCTTGTTCTCTTCTTGCCTGTTGCAAGGAGCCGGTTTATATATTTTTTGCACTATGTTTGAACTGCTCATAGCCTTATTAATAAAGTCAATGTTAAAAGAAACTGAAATGTTTCTTGCGAATACCTGTGAAATGCGGTCTGGTGGAAGAACCGTAAGACAAAATCAACAGTGTTCTTCCTTCAGTCCCAGGGATTTACAAATGCCCAGTAGGACTAGGAATTTATAGTTTTCAACAAAATATAATACAAGTGCGCTATCTGCGCCAAACTGAGATTCAACGCGCCCAATAAAACTATTCAGAAGTTACACGGATGAGAAATTGTGTTTTTTGCAGCAATGACAAACGAGAACAGTTGCTAGAACATTTTTTTATCAGAATTGTCGTACAACGTGGCTATTTGAAAAAACTAGGGCCACACCACGTGCAATACAGCTATTTAAAAACTTTTCGTATAAAAAACGGTGGTTTTTGCACCTATCAATACACCTGCGGTGACTACAAAAGTGCTGTATTGAAATTTAAGTGCAAGGTGGCTCTATGAACAAAGCTGGACTGCGACAAAGTGAAAAAAACCGTAATTAAATTGTGTACGGATAATAAAACGTGGTTTTTGCACCTATCAATATACCCGCGGTGACTACAAAATTGCTGTATTCAAATTTAAGTGCAAGGTGGCTCTATGAACAAAGCTGGACTGCGCCAAAGTGAAAAACACGTAATTAAATTGTGTACGGATAATAAAAGGCGTTTTTTGCATCTATCAATACACCTGCGGTGACTACAAAATTGCTGTATTCAAATTTAAGTGCAAGGTGGCTCTATGAACAAAGCTGGACTGCGCCAAAGTGAAAAACACGTAATTAAATTGTGTATGGATAATAAAACGTGGTTTTTTGCACCTATCAATACACCTGCGGTGACTACAAAATTGCTGTATTCAAATTTAAGTGCAAGGTGGCTCTATGAACAAAGCTGGACTGCGCCAAAGTGAAAAACACGTAATTAAATTGTGTACGGATAATAAAAGGCGATTTTTGCACCTATCAATACACCTGCGGTGACTACAAAATTGCTGTATTCAAATTTAAGTGCAAGGTGGCTCTATGAACAAAGCTGGACTGCGCCAAAGTGAAAAACACGTAATTAAATTGTGTACGGATAATAAAAAGGCGTTTTTTGCACCTTTCTTTTCACATGCGGTTACTACAAAATTGCTGTATTCAAATTTAAGTGCAATGTGGCTCTATGTACAAAGCTGGACTGCACCATAGTGAAAAACACGTAATTAAATTGTGTACGGATAATAAAACGTGGTTTTTGCACCTATCAAATACACCTGCAGTTACTAGAAAAGATCTGTATCCTAATATAAGTACAGGCTGCACAACATACAAGTAATATTTCACCAAAAACTGGCCAAAAACTGTTAATCAAAACCCATTGCAATGCAGGGTAAAAACACAGTCTGGGCTGCACAATATCCACTCTCCTTTCAAAAGCCTGCCTGCCTGCCTGCCTGCCAGCCTGTCTGTCTGTGTGCACCCGCAGCCCCCCACCCCACCTCCCCCCACCCCGTGGCTGTACAGAGCTAGATGCTCCTTTAAAATTCTCAGCCGAAGTAACTAAAAACTGAAAATCTCTAATCGACCTAAGTTCTAATGTTCACAGCGATAAGCATAGTTGTCTGTGTGAACAAATAGAACAGTTTCGCTGAGCTGTTTTGACAGAGACAGAGCACACGTCCTGCTCTTATGATACACAGACACACACTGAGGCTGAACAGGAAGGGCTGTTCTATGTAAAACGAGGTCATGTTATTTTTCCAGCAAATCACAACCATACACATCCCAGTCATGACGTCGCACACCCAGCTCACCCTGCTCTATTCTGTAAGTTGATTTGCTGGCCGCCAAAATGACAGGAAGCGCTGAAAATGGCGCGATATTAATAGATTATGCGCAGATTTTAACCTAAATTATCGCGTTATTGAAAAAATCTGATCAACATAAAAACCGTGCCGATTTCAACTTTGTTGATAATAATCGCTCAACACTATTTGTCGGACATGGTGTAGAAGTGTCTAAAACTCATTATAAATGTGGTATGAAGCATGTATGCAATTATTTTTGGTGTAAATTGTGGCAGAATTCTGGCGCATCTGCCTTGATAAATGTGCCCCAACGAGTGACTATAAGTATCTTAGGTCTTATGTTTAAATCGAAAGCTATGATGCTACTGTGGGTCCTTTAGCTCTAGGGAAAGCTGTCACTGACTAATGAGGTCCTTTAGGGTTCCATCACCATTCATGCATTTTCCATAGCAAAAATAGTTAATTCTATATTGCACAATTCTTGTAAAAAAAAATAAAAAATTAAATTAGTGAAATGGCTAATAGATATTTGTGTAAGCATTCTACCGCATAAATCAACAAAAGATTTATTATGAAAACTTACCATCATTTCCCATCATCACATCTGTGCGAACACAATGAACCATTTCCTCATCAAGAGCTATTTTGTAATTGGGTTTAAACAGTAATTAAAACAGGACTTCTGCGTAAAATGCCAGTACACAGTAAATCTATATGAAGATGCAGTGAAAGGTTAATACACTTCTAACTCGATTAACAAACTTAAATGCTAGAAAAATTAATGGACAGAAAAAAATCATGAAGGCATGAAAACAGCAAAGTCACACACAGTATTAGTAACACTCCTGGCACCATTTCAGGAGGCATTCTAATCTAATGTATTCACTTTTCACTTCTGAACGCTGCAGAATCTGTTTATTTTGGGTCAGTAAGCAGAAAGAGCCAGTGACCCCTAAATGTATGGTGCTACTGATTGTGCAATTATTATTATTTGTCCATTATGCTTGTCAGTAAAGATTAGGAATCGCTTTGTAACTGACAGAGAAAAAGTTTTGCAACAGACAGTGAACATCTTGATGGTTTGTCCCCTTGATATATGTACATGAGGATTGAAGGCAATGCATTACTTAACTTATTAAAGTAAAAGAGTGAAGACATCAGGCAATACCTTTTAGAGACTAAGGGTGACATGTATGAAGGAAGGCGAGTCAAAGTGAATAGTCGAGTCTCATTTTCAGTGTATAATGCACCTGATGTATGAAATTGGTTTTTGTGCATTCATAAATGGTGTTTAAAGTTAAACGGGCCTCACCTATGTGTTAGGCGCATTATGGGTTACTAATGTGTCTAACATGTATAAAGGCTATAGAAAGGCTGGAAATAAGAGAAAAGTCATTAGAATAGCCTGTCAGTGAATAGAAACTATGGTATTGATCCTGCTTGGAGGATCACAGGTCCCAACAATATCTGTGCTGTGCTGGCTCTTGCCGTATGTGGAATAAAGGGTGAGAGCAGCAAAAATACATTTCAAATTTAATGTAGTCAAAATTAAAATAAAAAAAATCTGAACATAACCAGTGGGTTATGTGACAACTCACTCTGTTCCAGACGCAATCTTGGATCGTCTTGGGGGTATTCCGCTCTTAGACCGCCGTCCCTTGGTAGAATGGTTGGCACTTGAGGGCACGGTGAGGCCGGGTTTCTTTAAGTCTGGTCTCCACCAGTTTTATTTCTTCAGCACCACACACAGTGTACAGAAATAAGTAGAAAACAAAACCCTGGCCGTCTGTCTACTTACTACACATGTAGCATTCCTCTCTATATAGGATCTGGACCTAGTGTCCAGTCAGACATAGTCCGTTTTTACCAGTCTCCACTGGTTAGGCTTTCAGAGGTCAGCCACCTGCTGGCCTCAAGCCTCCGGGGTAAGAGCCTCTCCTCAACTCTTCGCCGCTCCACTTCCAGGAAGCAAACCACACCCTCTGTACACCTGAAGGCTAGGCCTTTTATAGCAAACCTGAAACGTACCCAAATCCTGGCCTTGACCATGGGGAGTAGACGCCCACACGACACATTATCTTTTTCTACTTGGTACCTGTTGCTACAGGCAACATCCCCACTAAATAATGAGGGGCAGAGACTAAATTATCCAAAAACAGCTTAGCTGTGGGCTCATACCATGCGTTCACCTCATACTAAGCAACAGACAGTTTACTGCCACTTACTACAGGTGGCACAATGTATGTACGCTCTGCTACAAGGATGTTACCATGTTACCATGTTACCATACCATGCGTTCACCTCATACTAAGCAACAGACAGTTTACTGCCACTTACTACAGGTGGCACAATGTATGTACGCTCTGCTACAAGGATGTTACCACCTTTAGCCCGCATGCTGCCATTCACGGGGTTACTACTGACACCTCCAACACCAGCAATATCATGCCTTGTAGGCTGCTCACACACACCGACTACCTTGGCATTGTGCCCACTGGGCAGAGTTTTCACTATCTTGGGTCTTGCATAAGCAAGAGGCCCCTGCTTTGTCCCAGAAGCTGTAAGGACAGCACCCTTCGCAGGGTCTCTACCTACCATAGCCACTTGGGGCGTACATGAGCCCAAACCTACTGCCTCTGTGTCTGCAGGAATACAATGCGACCAAAACTTCTCTATGTCCCAAGTCCTCTGGTCCTCACTGACCATCTCTTGCTTTTGAGGGTCAGCTACATCCTCTAATCTTTCTGAATCCTGAAGCTCCGCCTCTTGGCTACTAACTGTCCCCTGGCTCCTACCAGAGGAGATCTGGTCTACCCCTCTGACCACCTCAGTGAGGGTACCCTCCCCTGCAGTAGGACCGACTGTGAGAGAATGTACCTTTACGCCACCCTTAACCTGTAGGTCAGTGATCACAGGGTTATTACAGAGATTGCCAACCTCTAGGAAACCTCTGCTGATGGTCTCAGCTTCTCTACCAGGTGGGTTTCTAATGTCTTTCTAATGACTCGCTTGTCCCTCCATACACCTGACTGACCGCAATGGGAAGACCACATTCACAATCTGTATCCCCCTTTCATACCCTTACACCATTACGGGGGTCACTGGCACTCACCTGAGCTTTACAGCCCATAACAGGTGTTTGACTTGTGGTGACCAACTTTGCGGGCTTACATATCACTACAGGGGCCACAAACAGAGCATATTCCGCAATACAGTTCTCATTACGACCAGCAGGCATGCTAATAATTTCAGCGTCACTATGGAAAACCTCTATAGACACTGTGTCCACCATTATGACATTACTTGGCAACTCACCAGTGTCAGAGGACACATTCTCCTGTGAACGCCTCTCACTGGCTCTGTCTAGCAGCAGACCCTCTGCAACAACATGTGGAGAAGTTTCTTGCCCCTCCCCCACAACCATCTCTAACGGAGAACTCTCCTCTTCTATCAGCTCACCACTGAGTTCGCTGGAGTCAATAATGGTCCAATTTACAACTGGGATATCAGTCATTTTAACACCAGTAGGTGCAGCAGATATCTGGCTACACATGGCTCCCACCTGGAGGTCACCAGATACCATAGAACATTCCACCCCTGTAAGACTGTTAATACTTTCCTGCATATCCTCCTGGGAAGAAGTATCATTTGCCTCAAAACCAGGCACCTCTTTACCGCCTGAGGATTAAAATACGCTCACCTGCCCTTCACAAGTGCCTGAGTGAACCCTCTTCTCTGCTGTGTCCTGCAGCTCACTTTTTCTGTCACCACTATCACTGCAGTCCTTGTGACCATTGCAGCAAAAACTACTGGGAATACAGCAACCACGGGAACATGTGATCACAGGGGGACTACAGGTCACAGCCCGACCTTTCTCTTCAGCCTCTTTAGTTTCACAATCTGGATTTCCATCACAGATCCACCGCTCAGGGCTGCACACAGAATCTGCTTCAGCACATGTTTTCTTTACAAACGTATTTTAACTAATCTCTGAGGTCTCATTCATGCAGGCACACACTGAACTAGGGTCTGGACACAGCCTCTTTAAACTAGTCTCCTCACACTCTGCAGCAGAGCCCTTATTCCCAGGATTTGCGCTCTCTCTTTACAGCAATACACTGGCCACGTTCACACTGGGACAGAGCAGGTGGTCATCAAGCACTGGGCACGTATTACCTGCAACTTGTATGCTACTATCAGGTACACACAGTGCGCTTGGGTCACTGGCAGACACACTCACCAACTGGACTCCAGACCCTTCACACACAGTAGCAGGGCAACCATATTCATAAGTTTCCGCAACAGGGAATGCAGAGGGAACCTTGTTGCTATGGGCAACCACTTTAGCTCCACCTGAGCCTGTCTGCTCTATAGCTGAGGCTGGCAATTCTCTAGAAGCTAATTCACACTCGGCCTTAACTCCACACACAGCTCTGGCAGTCAGGACCTCTAGGGGTAGACCTGAGCTGCTCTTCTCCACTGTTACAGCAACTCTAGCCGCTTTTTCACACAGGGCCGCTCCTGAGCTACACCCTGCTAATGCTTTACCTGCAGTGTCTTTAGCAGCTATTTCAGATTTGGTAGCTGACTCTGGGACCCAACTACCCTACCCGCTTCTCAGATAGTTTAACTGAGCTACTTATGATATGCCCAGTTAACTCAATAGTGACCTTTTCAACAGACACCATTTCAGACAATTAACCAACGTAAATTTAAAGTCCAGGTATTACAGTCTCCCTGCTCTTTGGACTTGGCTCAATTTGCCAACAGTTCTGTGCACCCATTTACCACACTCATTGGAGGGGGTGCTTTCCAGGAAAAATTACCTGCTTGGCCTGGCCCGCTCACCATCTCCCACAGTGGCCAGAAATAGGAAAGTCACTGCCCAGTATGAACTCCACCTGCAGCTCCTCACATACCTCAAGCAGATGATCAACAGTCCCCAGACAGGTCTCAAAATGTATAGCCCCAGTCTTAACAGCACCTGTTCGGGTCTTCAAAAAGGGTATTATATCCGGGTGCAGTCTGAAGACGTTCTGCTGACAGTCCAGTGTAACCAAAAGTGGGCTGCCGCCCACCAGCAACTCCAGGGTGCTTGCTGGTACCTCCTTTGGTGGGACCTCAGCAGCTACTCTCCGTCGATGAGGTGGGTTGCCCTTGATAACAGCTGTATGCCTGGACCTCTGTCGCTCCACCAGTTCCGGAGGTAACTCCTGCGGGTGAGGGATACATGACCGGGCGTTCTTCTGCTGGACTGGGGCAGCAGTCTCCTTCTGTTCAGGATTTAACCCCATCAACACCAGAATCATATCCTTTACCTTGAGGTAACTGGTTTCCTCAAGGGGCAAGTCACAATAAGCTCTCTGTAGTTTTCCAGTAAGACACGGCCCCAGGACATCTACCCACTTGTCTGCTGGCAGTCTCTGGCTGACGGCAAACCACTCAAAGGCCGTAAGGTAGGCCACTATGTCTTCCCCAGCAGTAATTTTCTGCATAGTGTCATGCATAGTGCAGCAAGGAAGAAAAGACTCAGCAACGGTCTTTCACCACAGCAGTCGGCCTGTTTGCGGGTGTGTCTCCCACTTTTAGTAGCACTGCTTCACAGTCACTCCTCCAGCCCTTTAAATCTGTCTGCAGCAGAGCTTCAGGCAACAACTCCCGTGCCAACCTTGCTACACTTCTGCCCAGGTTGTGCCAATTATGCCCGCATCCTCTACCATATATGACAACTCACTCTTGTCCGGACGCCATCTTGGACCGTCCTGGGGGTATTCTGCTCTTGGACCACCGTCCCTTTGTAGAACGGTTGGCACATCAACACAGGGCACGTTGACACCGGGTTTCTTTAAGTCTGATCTCCACCAGTTTTATTTCTTCAGCACCGCACACAGTGTACAGAAATAAATAGAAAACAAAACCCTGGCCGTCTGTCCACTTACTACACATGTATCGTTCCTCTCTATATAGGATCTGGACATAGTGTCCAGTCAGACATAGTCCGTTTTTACCAGTCTCCACTGGTTAGGCTTTCAGAGGTCAGCTACCTGCTGGCCTCTCCTCAGCTCTTAGCCGCACCACTTCCAGGAAGCAAACCACACCCCCTGTACACATGAAGGCCTAGGCCTCTTATAGCAAACCTAAGACCTACCCAAATCCTGGCCTGGACCATGGGGAGTAGACGCCCACCTGACACATTGTCTACTCCCAAGCCGACCCAAAACAGCTGAAAAGCTGAAGGAACCATACACAGTTGCCAACCACTTAATGTGGCTGACAATACATACTGCTGGCTCTAATCCCATCAAGGCCAGGTACGTTGCATACACCACTCTGTATGACCCATAGTGGCGAAACAGCAACTACCCGAAATGCCTGCCACGTTA
>JAODAL010042915.1:0-34362 GCA_025379985.1 Phyllomedusa bahiana
TCTCTGGGCAAGGCCTATAAATTCGGCGAAGGTGCGGGGGAAGAGGCAGGTCTGGGAATCACAATGAGAATGGGAATCTCTGCGTTTTTTGATCATGGGGTAGTGAGACCGTCTCAAGAGGAGGAGAATGGGATAGCGAATTCTGTGAAAAGAGGCCCAGTGGATCTACCGTATGGAATCAGTTTATCCAAAGGGCCTTAATGAGACTTTGCAATTTGGATGTTTTTATTGAGTAGACTCGTACTTGGGTCTGTTTATTCTACTCTGTTTCGTTCGTACTCTGCACAGAGAACCAATATCGATTCTTCAAAGCTGACTGTATTTTATGCATCATTATTATATCATTACATTCTTTCATTATATTCATTGATTACTTATAGTCTGTTTAATTTCTGTCAGCTTAAGACAATGAATTTTTGTACCCGAATTTATTTGGCCTGAATCAATTCCCCATATTACCCTTTAGACATCCGTTACACAGACGACCCTTTAAGAAATTGGGGGGCTTAGCAGCTATGGCGGTCTGGGGGGGATAGTTGAGTGTGCGGTTTTATTTTGGTATGGAGACTGATTCGGCTGCCGGACGTATGTAGTTTGGTCTCCGGTGGCGCTTACCGGAAGTGACCAGTGTTGTCAATGAGAGCAAGGTAATATGTACGGCGCCGATAGTTATGCCCAGTTTTACCATGCGCATTTTGCCAGGCACCTTTTTCCTGGACATGCGCAGAACCTTTCTTTAGGACGCCGGACTGCGCCGCGGCAGTATGGGGCTTTAGTATTAGCATAGCGTTGCTTTCGCCGAAGCAAATCGGAAAGGACATTTTATCTAGTTCCCGGTTTTGCGCAGTACAACTTCCGGAACGCCAAACTGAGTAAAGGCAGGGGGATATGCGAAATGTTAAGTAGAACCCGGCAATAAGTATAAAACAATATACACAATACTGAAATGCTAGGGGGGTTTATGTTATACATCTAAAGGGCCAAGTAAGGTATTTAAGGGAG
This sequence comes from Phyllomedusa bahiana, assembly GCA_025379985.1. NCBI lineage: Eukaryota > Metazoa > Chordata > Amphibia > Anura > Hylidae > Phyllomedusa > Phyllomedusa bahiana. The sequence goes on from JAODAL010042915.1 coordinate 1,003, forward strand.
CAGAAAAAAATCATCTGTATCCCTTCTATCCTGGGTGCCAGCATACCAAAGGGGCTGCGAGGATTATCACTTTATACCTGGCAGTTCTAAGTTAAGTATCACTTTTTCTATCTCACCCCTAGAGGTGATATATTTTCCCTCTAGATAGATTTGTATTTGCGTTGTATATAGCGTATTCTTTTTCCCAGCGAGGGGGAGTTTTTTTTTAATCCCCCGATGAACCCAAAATTGTATGGGGGGAAACGCGTTGGGATAGCTGTGATTAAAAAAATTATAATACACGTATACAGTGATATTATCTGTCATTAAAGCGGGAAACCGCCCTTTATCAGGGCGATTTTCTCCACTGATGGATGATATTTAGTATGCTGTATCATTTAGGTGTGTTGTGGTAGATTATAGGGTTTAGTAAGTATAATTTTAGATAATTTAGTAAAAGTTATGTTTTAACAGGGATTATAATTTTGCAGTGATATAGGGTCCGTGCCCGGTGAGATCAATCACCGGCGCACTGTCCCTTTAAATCTCCCGGCAGTGCCGCGGCATTGCGCGTGTGCCTGCGACCCGACACGGGGGTCGCAGGGACACCCGTAATAGTACCCCCCCCCTTTTGGCCTCCCCCTCTTTCTGGCCCGCAAAAACTTAGACAAGAGGCCCCTATCCAGGATGTTCTCCTCCGGCTCCCATAACCTTTCTTCTGGCCCAAAACCCCTTCCAGCCCCCAAAAAATTTGTCCCCCCCTAACATCTTTAGTGGCCAAAATCTTTTAGGGCAAAAACATTGGTGGAATCAGCTACGGGTGACGGGGGAAACCCAGCCCGGGAAAAAGCGGTTATGGGTGCCCGGTTTTCGTAGGGAGACAGGGAAGGAGTATGGGATAGGGGTCGGAGGGAGCCGGAGCTTGTACCACAGGTTTAAATGCGCTCAGGACTTCAAAGGGCCAAAAAAAACGGGGCCCCGTTAGCTGGGGTTTTTTAAAACGGATATATTTGGCAGAAGATACTTTATCCCCGGGAAAAGGGGGGAGGGGTTTCTTTTCTTGCCCGCTTGGGCTTCATAGGGCAGAGGCCTGAACAGGGTGGGCGTCCCAGAAACCGGTAGGTCAGGACCAGACTGCCCCCACAAGGGAAATGGGAGAAGGCAGGGGGCAGTGAAGGGGTGGGCGGGGGGGGGCGACCGAAGAAAATGGGAAAAGGGGAATCCCCCAGCGGAATAGAGCCCGGGGAATTATACGAAAAATTCCGCCCAAGGTGTAGAGGCCCAAATCATTTGCTTGGAGACGTGAAGTGGGGGGGATAAGTCCCTAGGCCCTGATTCATCCTCTCTACTTGCCCATTGGATTTGGGGGGGGTACCCAGGGGAGAAGCCCAGTTCCACTTGCAGAACAGAAAGGGGCCTCGCCAAAATCCCCAACGAACTGGACCCCCCCGGTCCGAAATTATGAAAAGGGGAAGTCCATGCAGACGGAAGGTGTTTAAAAAAAAATGTTGGCGACCCGAGGCCAGAAAAAGGGCCCAGGCAAGGGGGGAACAAAATTAGCCATTTTGGAAAAACGGTCAGTGACCCCCCAAGACCGTATTTCCTTAGGGGCGGAAGTCAGTTATAAGTCCATGGAAATTGGCCCCAAGGGACAGCTGGGCACAGGCGAGGTTGGGTAGCCCCCGCGGGTTTTGAGGCGGGGGTGACTTGTTCGGGCACAGGTGGTGCAGGGCTACAAAACTCCTTTACACGTTAGCGACCCCCGGGCCCCCATAGAACCGGGAAATCAGGAAAAAACCCTTCGAACCCGGGTTCCAGTATGGGGGAACGTGACCCATTTCGGCCCTCAACCGGGAGCGGGGCGCACATTGTTTCCCCTGGGGGTCCCCCTTGGGGTTAGTGGGGGCCCAAGATATCAGATGTTCTGGGGGAGAATGTTGTGGAGCCCCCTCTTCCCCCCACAAAACATCGGGGGCACGGGGAAAGAGCATCGGCCTTTTGTTTTTTTCTGGGGGTCGGAAGGGAAAATGCAGTTAAACGGGCAAAGAACAGAGCCATCTCGTTTGACAGGGTTCAAAATTGCGGTCTGGGATAGAGGAGATTTTTGTGGTCATGAAGATATTCCCCGGGGAAAACGAGCCCCTAGGAGGGGGCGCCTTTTCTATGGAAAAAGTTTTTTTCCCTTTTTTTCCCCCCCCATGGTATAGTTCCTCTCTGCCGGTGAGAAGGCCTGGATAAGAACCCACAGGTCCGAGTCTTGCCCTTGGGCCCTTTTGGGTGAGACGCCCCAGCCCTAGGAAGAGGCGCGACTTCTAGAAAAAGGGTTTCTCGGAAATTGGCGGGGATAACAACGGTGCGGGGCGAAGCTGCCTTCAATTGGGAAAAGGCTTCTTCGGCCCCCGGTGGCCACATTTTTCGGGGGGTATGTTTTTAGTAAGGGAGCCAAAATTTGGGTCTAATTCAAAAAAATGCGGAATAATTCCGGGGTAAAAATTTGCGAACCCCAAAGAACGTTGTATGGCTCGCAGGCCAACAGGTGGGGCCACGGTAGGACGGCAGAGAGTTTAGTGGGATCCATCCGCAGCCCTTTTCAGAATTAGCCCAAAGGGAAACGGGAGGCTGGTCGGGTTTTAAATAGGCACTTTTCCAGTTTACGTAAAGATGGTTTCGCGCGGGGGCGTTCAGGACGGGGGAAACATGCACGGGTGGGATCCCGATCGGTTGAAATCCCGGGGTTTTCATCCAAGTAGCCCACTACCAGAATATGGGAGATCTTAAAAATGATTGACAAATCCTGGAAGACGGCCGGAGCGTTGAAATAAACCGAAGGGCATACAGATACTAAAATGCCCATCACGAGTATTGAAGGCCGTTTTCCCACTCGCGCCTTTCCCCGGGACCCGGATGGGATTATTTTCCCCCCGCAAATCCAATTTGGAGAAGCCCTTGGGCCCCCGGAGGGGTCAAAGTTCCGTGATTAAAGGAGAGGGTACGGTTCTTGATGGTGATTTTTTAGACCAGGGAGTCAAGCATGGTCTCAGGATCCTTTTTTCTCCACAAAGAAAAAATTCCGGCACCCCCCGGAGAAGTAGATTTGCGATGAAACCCCTTTTATAGATTTTCTTTTACGGGGGCGACATTGCCGGTTTCGGGTACGGAGAGGGGTAGCCCTACCCCGGGGGGGACTAGTCCCGGGTAGCAGTTTTTATGGGGGAATCATATAGGCATGAGGAGGAAGTGTCTCAGCTCCTTTTGGAGAAAACTCTTGGGAAATCTTAAGGTTCGGTAAGCAGTAGTGGGTTTTTGAGAGGGCTGCGGGGGGCTGGGGGGCACCCCGGTGGGTGCCGAAAGACAACGGGACTGGCAGTCCGGGGCCCCCGCGCAAAACTTCCCCCCATCTTCCAATCCCGATTTGGGGTGTGAGCTGTACCAAGGAAGCCCCCTAGAACAGGAGGAAAAACGGGGGTAACACGACGAACGTGATCCTTTCCCCTGGCAGGGTCCTATTTGTGGACCATGGGGGCAGTCCGGTAGTGGATGGGGTCACTTTAAAAGTTCAACTGACGGGGGGAGATGACCAAGGGTTGGTTAGGCGGGGGCCACCGGAGAGATACTTGGGCACAACGAAGCATCCCTAAACTCCCAGCCATCGGGGTCCCGGAAGGGACATGGAACGAGATTCCGGGATTGGACGTGACCCCGAGCTGGCGATGAGCCGTGGGGAGGATTACTCACATAGGAGCCTCTCCCCCAAAAAACCCCAGGGGCGTGCGTTTCCCCCCGTTGGCGAAAAGGGGCAAACCCCCCACGGAAGTGTTTGGGGCTGCCGCAGTAGAGACACAAAAATTTTCCTCACCCCCTCGGGCAACTCTTTTGGAGACAGGGAGGTACTTCCACTTGCAAAGGGGCCCCTTTCCCCAAGGGTGGCTGGGAAGGGGGAGGGGGGACGCTGAAACATGGCGCAAGACGGGGGAGCCCAGTGTTTGAGCTGGTTTGTGTTTGGCGGGGTCCTCCCGTCTCTTCGAGAAACGGGTGTCTATGCGGGTTGCCCGGGGGATGAGCCCTTAACGACGTCGGAGGGTTGCGGGTGGCGAGGGGATCCTTAAATGGCCGGGGAGGCCCCCCTTTTATGGGCGCACAAAAAAACCTTCATTCCCAAACCAATTAGAGGTAAGGTGCGAAAAAATTTCCGGCGTAGGCCAAAGGGGGGTTCCCCTCTGTAAATTTAACAAAGCGGTTTAGCAGATGAGGCGGGGCAGGCCCCCTCAAGGACTCCGGAACTCTGCAAGAATGTCGCCAGATCCTTGATAGGATGCCTTGGGGCCCCAAAATGGAGTCCCCAGGGGCCCGGGCTTTCCCCGAAGGAGGGTGACCAGAGGCCACCTTGGGCTTTCGGAGGGAAGACCCGCCCAAAAATCCCCGTGGAGGGCCACTGGGGGATGAACCCCCTCAGGCCCTTGAGTCCCCCCCAAAATTTGTCGGGATGGACAAGGGATTTAGGGCCGGGGGGAGTTTTCCCGGAAAGACTGCTGCTGCTTGAGCCCCGGCCGCCCTTTGTTTGCTGAGGGGGCCAGGGCTGTGCATATGTAGTAATTGGTTCAGTGTTGCGCTTTTGGGGCGATCTGCTTAGATTGCGGCACGGTGGTAGGGGTCGGAGCCTCGGGAAGGAACCCTTTGGCGGGGGCCCCGGCCCAATCGAACTTGTTATGGATGTGGATGGATCCTCTGGACCACCACAAGCGTGGGTATAAGCCACGCCGGAGCGGAGCTAAATAGGTTTTTCCCCAAGCCCCCCCGCAAAGCGGGATGGATTGCTGCGGCGGGTTACTACCAGGTCCCTCCCCCGGCCGTGTCTTGCTTGCGGTGGCGACAGGTTTGCGCGGGGACAAAATCGTGAAGCAGGGTCGATGGGGGGACAGGCAGAAGTCAGGAAGGCCAATGTTCGTGGTCAAGGGGGAGGCAGAAGGTACATACCCCGTAAACGGGAAAAAGACACTTTAGAAAAAACTTCCTTTCTGGCACAGGGCACTATCGATTCAGCAAAGGTGTGGGGAAGAGGGAGGTCTTTAAAATAGGGTCCGTGCCCCCGGGAATTTAAAACCGGCGCACTTTTCCCTTTAATCTCCTTTCAGTGCCGCGGCGCTAGAGGGGGCGCGGTTCACCCAGCCGGCAGCAGGGACGGGAACAGGAGGTGGACGGGTAAGTGACCCCAGGCGTGCCGGGGTGTCCACGGCCCGAGGTTGGGCTGGGCACCGGGCCCCAGCAGGGGGTGCTGCGGCGTTGCGGGTGTGCCCCGCAACCCGAACAGGGGTGCAGGGACACCGTAAAAATTCCAGTTTTGACCTAGGTTTCCCCCAAGTTTGATTGCATTATTGACTTCCGGGTGCACTGATGAACTATTAGACTCCTTACACATTTTTTGGGTTATCTTTAAAAAGAAGAAAATTTACCCCTTTGATTTTTTTTTGAAGATTTTTATGACTTTTTTGTTTTACAGGCATTTAGCCCTTTAAAAAAAACCCTTTAGGGAAAAGGACTTGGTCCTGGTGCCATCTATTAAAGAAAAAATCCCCACCCTTTTTTCCAATAACCCAGGTCTTTTTTCCCCAGAACCTATTCATTATTTACTTCCCAAAGGGGATGCATAATTTTTTGAATCATTTCACCTTTTTGGGCTCTTAAGAGAAGAAACTTTTCCCCCCATAGCAAATGAGTCATGGGTGCCCCTATATTTTTAGTGTCCGAACATAGTTGTCAGCCCATAGTGCCATAGGATTATGTAAAATCATGGGATTTTATGACTTTGACTTTTTGTTACTGGATGAATAAAACCCCTATGTTGAGCGATTTTTATCGAAAAGTTTTAAAATCGGGGTGGTATTATTGATCGGATTTTTTTAGATCACCATAATTTAGGTTTAAAATCTGTCATTTCTATTTAATATTGCGCCATTTAGCACTTCCCGGGCTTTTGGGGCCAGCCAAAAACAGCTTCAGAATGAGCAGGGTGAGATGTTGTGCGACGTCAGGACTGGGAGTGTATGGTTGCGATTGGCTGGAAAAATCACAGACCTCGTTTTACATAAAAACAGCGTTTCCTGTTTCATGATCTTGTGTGTCGGTCCATAGGGATAGCCTGCGCTCTGCCTCAATGCAAAAAGCTCAGAAAAATTTTATTCTATTTTTTCACAAGACAGCTCTATTTTATTTTCCCTTAAAACTCAGTTAGATCAAGTTTTGCAGATTTTAGTTAGTTAGGTAGAGAATTTTAAAGGAGATCTACCCCTGTAAAGCACGGGGGGGGCGGGGGAGGGGGGGGTGGGGAGAACACAGACAACCTTTAAAGAATATGGGGTATTGTATTGCAGACATTGATTGAATAGCTTTATTTTTAAAAAAGTTTTTGTTTAAATATTTCCTGGGAAATTTGGGGACCGAATTATATTAGGATACAGATCTTTTCTAAAAACTGCAGGGCTATTTGTTGGTGCAAAACCCATTTTATTATCAGTATACATTTCGTAGGTGTTTTTTTTTCAATTTTGCTCGTTCATCTTTGTTGATAGAGGTAGCTTTCAGTTAAATTTGAATCCCGCAATTGTGTAGTACCCAGGTTTTAAGGTGCCCAAAAAATTTTATTATCCTTATAAACTCAATAGGTTTTTTTCACTTTTCCCCCGTCCAATTTGTTGATAAAGGACCTTGCAGTTAAAATTGAAACCCGCCCAAATTTTTTAGCACCCCCCAGGTGAATTGATAGGTGCCAAAAAAAACCCTTTTTTTATCCGTATACATTTCAGATACGTGTTTTTTCACTTTTGCCCCGTCCCCGATTTTTTGTAGACCACCTTGCATTAAATTTGAATCCAGCAAATTTTGTGTCCCAATTGATAGGTCCAAAAATACCTTTTATTATTTTTTTATACTTTCAGTAGTTTTTTTGCACTTTTGCCCCGTCCGATTTTTGATAGGGTATTTGCATTTTAAAATTTGAATCCAGCAATTGTGTAGTCATCAAGGTGTATTGATAGGGCCCCAAATACCCTTTTTTTATCCCTATAATTTCAGATCGTGTTTTTTTCTTTTGCCCCGTCCCGTTTTTTGAAAAATACCTTTCGTTAAATTTGAATCCCGCTATTTTTTTTGATTTTAGGGATTTTAGAATAGCTGTGATTTTTTCCTTTTTAATAAGGACGTTCCAAAATTTCCATACCCCCCAAATTTTATCTTTCTGAACAAGGAGCGAAAGCAGGTGGTTTAACGAGCAAAGAGAGGGTAGGACATGGAGGTAGAGGTACGAGAGAAGGTCTCCTTCCAGGCTGGCGACAACACGCATCCCAGCGGATCTCAGTTGCAGGAGTAGGCCTGTCATGCTGGGTGGGGGCCCCTGTGAATTCAGAAACAAACAGCGTCGAAATCGTTCTTCATGGTTAATGCAACCCACCCAGCAGTTTACCCCCTGTCCTCCCAGTAGGGGGCCACAAATGTCTCATAGCATCATCAGCATCCGCCAACTTAAGCGAAGGCACCCCAAAGTCAACCGTGTACCCACCACGTGAAAAATCCATTTTCTGAAGCCCTTTTGATAAAAAAAGGGTTTGGGGTCAGAAGGCTTTTTAAAAGTAAAGGGGCCCAAAGGGGATGATTTTCTCTGCTTGCCCCCAGTTATGATGCCATCAGAGGAGGAGAAGGAACCGGTCAATCGGCAAAAATCCCGGGCGGTCGGCAACGCCTTGCGTCCTCTTGTTTGTACCGCGCCCCTGGATGTGAATTCAGGACGCGGTCACCTTGTTGATGAGTATGATGTGACAAATTTGCGGTCCAAGGGTGGTTTTTTCAGCGAATTTGCTTGCGGAGCGTTCATACTGGCGAGGAGGAAGCGATGGGGTAGGTCAAAGGGGTCCCGCCAAAAAAAGGGGGGAGGGCGGTCGCAAAAGGCCCCGCTGATATGTTTTCCCCCAGCCACGGTCAGCGAAAACCCCCCGCTCTCGCTTATCGCGTCAAAAATTTTCCAGGATTCTCAAGCCGGGGCCTTTTTTTGAGCAAGCTTTGATTCACCAGCGATTCAACCCTTTGCCGTAAACGAAAAGTAAGGCAAAACCTTAGGTTTTAAACCCCCACCAAAATGTCTATCACAGCAGCGAAGCATGATTAAAAATTGGGGGAAAACACTTGGCCAAAAAAAGGCCAATCAACCCGGGCCCTAACCACTATACACCCTTTGTTCCGCCCCCTCCCCCGCCACCACCAACGTTCCTCAGTCCCCATTCTCTCAGGTCATGATCAGGGACAGCCTCCGCTTCAGCCCCCACCGTCGCCGAGTACACCCACACCACCGAGGACCCATCCTCCCTTCCCCTTCCCCCTTTTGAGACCTGCACCCCGAAAACCGGCCATCTGCACCAGCCTTTTCTGTCTTCCAGGTTTGGGAGGAAGAAAACATTTTAACCCCAAAACCACCCCAAAGCCAAAAGCCTGAATGTGGGCTTGCAGGCTTTTGGCCCTTTGGGAAAAATTTTGCCTTTCCGTCTGGTGGACACAGGGGGTTCCCGCCACGCATCCCCTTCCCTCCCTCAATACCAGATGCGATGGGCATTTCTTTGCCAAAAAAAGCCGTCCTGCCCTGGCCAGCCAGTGTCATCTAAAATTTCAAGCGCATTGTCTGACTGGGCCGGAAAAGTCCATCTGACCCCCGACACAGGGGACTAAAAAGAGGCCCAAAGGGGCCGCATATCTCGTGACAGCTCACTGGGTGGGGTGGGTGGAGTTTTGGGGGTGAGGGTGGCTCTCAGGCTCGGCGACTCTTCAAAACTGAGGGAGGGTGCAGGGTCTTTCCCACAAGGTCCTTGGTGGCATCACTGCCCAGAGAAACCGGGCCCGTGTTGAAATTAAATTTGTCTTGGAGACCGTCCCAACCCAGGTAGGAGTGTGGACGGCTCTCGCACGGACCGAGCGCTGGCGGGGTGACAAAACCCTTTCCCAGGCAAGGTGGTGTGCGATAACGGGCAAAATCTGTGGCCCCCCTTAGATCGGTAGGCTGGGCACATCCCTTGCCTGGCAATGTATGAACCTTGTCGCCGAAGTTTCAAAAGAGCTACCGGGTTGGACTGTGTGGGAAAGGGGGCTGAGGTCTTAGTTCGCCTTACCCCTTTCCCACCTTGCTTGTCCCGCCTGGCTGCGTCGCAGCATCGTGGGCCCCCCCGTCAACCGTTCATTGTTGACGTAGCCACGTGGTATTCCCCTCCACATCTCCAGGATTGGGGAGCAGCGCAAGCCATTACGCAGTACGAAGTGACACATGGCCTGACAAGCAGGGGTGTGGCTCGGGGTGTTAGCCCGGAGTGGAGGCGGGGTAAAAGAGCTTTGCCCCATCCTTCCCATTTTTTGAAGAAGTCACCAAAATGGTCGGGTGGACAATGCCCTTGTCGCAGGCTTTGGGGTAATCTTATTCTGGAACATCGTTGGACACTCTGAAAAAAACAGGGGCCCCCCCAGCGACGGAGAGGGGACGGACACAGTGCGGCACGGAGCCCCTTTCTCTCCTCGAAACCACAGGGCCCGACAGTTTACAATTTCTCGATTTTTATTAGGGAGTGGTTGGGGTCCAGGGCTATGCAAGGCGGGCATCAGCTTCAGGGGGATCATCTCAGGCAATCAGGGGGCTGTGTTGAAACTGTGCCCCGGGGGGAAACGGAGAGGAGGAGGGGAGGTATTTTTTAGACACCCACGTTACCGGTCCCTGCCTTGGAAAGAGGTTGGCGCGAATTTGAGGCGGAGGAGGAAGATGAGGAAGATCAGTTTTTCTAGGCCCCCCGACCCAAGGCTTGGGAAATTAAAGGGTCCTCTCTCACATGGTGCTTGGTGCTCCATTTCCCCCAAAATGATCCTCCATTAAGGCCCTCAAAATGAACAACAGTTACTGGGGGGGCCCCCCTCTGGCCCCCGGGACAAAACAAAAACACATTTCCTTCCCCCCACCCAAATAGAGAGTAAATCAGGAAATGGAGACCTTTTGATTGATCAAATGGAGACATCTGTTGCGTCGCTTCACGTTCCTCAAATGTCAGGTGGAACAACATCAGCACGTGACAGCGTAGAGTCCCCGTAGGCGTAGCGGCAGCAGCAGGCAAGGTGGGAAAAAAACCCAATGGGGACCTCTGGCAATCTTTATTTACCACCCTAACCAAAACAGCAAAGCAGGGGACCAACCAACACACAAGACCGCTTAAGATATGGTGCACGACATCTGCGTTTCAACACCCATGTTTTTGTAGTGCGGACCCAAAAGACTTTGGTATCCAAAATGGACGAAAGGCCCGACTCGCTCGCCACGCCATAGAGGTTTTTTCCTGCCACAGCCAGCGTCATATCTGAGCGGACCTTCAGCACAGCTGGAGGAGTATTACAGACAAAGCATCCGGCTTTCCAGAAATTTTTGGGTCGTTTGACTTTATCAAAATGAATCAGGATGGATCTCTGATGAGTTGTGGCCCCAAATTTCCCGGGGCACCGTTAGTTGCCCGGGGGGGGTTTCTTCACATTCCTTTCAAACAGAAATGGCCCCTTGAAAAATTTTTTTTAAAAAATTGTCATTTTTACTGCAATTTTTTTTTTCAGTTCCCCAAAAGTTCATTTTGCTGGTTTGCTGTGAGGAGATGTAAAAGAAGCAAGGTTTCATGACAACACCTATTCCATTTACTACTTTATTTAAGAAGTTTTTTGCATTGTCAATGGTTTTGAGGTCATGTTGCTGTGAGATACAGCAATAATCTGGTCCTTTGGGAAAAGAAATGTGACTTTAAGTGGCATTTCTCCCTCACAATTTTTTTAAAAGTGGCGAGAAGTCATATTTATAATTTTTTGGGTCTGTTGGTGAGATACAGCTATAATCATGGTCCTTTGGAACAGAAATGTGGCTTTTAGTGGAAATTCTCCCTCCAATTTTAACAGTGGGGTGAGAAGTCATTTTTTAATTTTTTGGGTCATGTGCTTTGAAAAACAGCAATACTAAGGTCTTTTTTAAAAAAAAAAAGTTTCAAAAAAGACATTTTTCTTCAAATTTTCAAAGTGGTCAAGGGTCAGTTTTGAATTTTTTTGGGGATTTTTCTGTGACATCAGCTTTACACAGGTCCTATTATAAAAAATGTGGTTTTTAAAAAGAATTTTTTTCTTCACAATTGCAAGAGTGGTCAAGGGTGATGGTGCTGTGAAAAAGGAAAGGTAGGGCCCCCTTTTTAATGGACACATTTGCAAAATGGCTTTTTTGCTAGATTTTAAATAGCTAGCAATCCCGTATTGAACAACCCCTTTAAAATAATTAAAAAAAAAGAAAAAAGACATGGTGGGATTCCATCCTATTTTAAAAATGTGTTTTCTAGAATTAAACTATAAAAAACTTTCATGTACAAAATAGCTGGTAAAAAAAAATTCTCTTAAATTTTACAAGGGGGTTTCAGGGGAAAAATTGACCGATTAGGTTATTAGAGGGCTGTGTATGGAGACGGACAGAGAACAAAATCAGGGGACAATTTCCTCCACACGTTGACTAAATGAGAAAAAAATGCAAAAAAAAGGGCACTGGGGGAACAGGAGCGTTAACCACCCGTATTTTCCAAATGAAAATCAAATTTGGGCCCCACTCATACGGAGGGGCAAGCGTACCCCGGGTTTTGCTGTGTACGAGGAAAGGTGGGGGTCTACTCACACTTCCGCACTTGCTTTGCACGACGTTTTCGTTACTGCGTCTAAGGGGGATTTTTACCGTGTAAATAGTGACGGACGCCAGCCTAGCTCTCACCGCACCCCCTGTAACTTGGCCCTGGCACTGAACCTGCGTGTTAATTGGGCAGACGCTAGCCTGGGCTTTCACTGCCCCACGTAAAGTCTGGCCCCGGCAGCGGCCTCCTGTTAACAGATGGCTGACGCAGACTGGCTCTCACCGTTGGGCAATCAGGGGGAAAATTCAAATTTCTCTAAAAATCGTTTGAAAAAGGTGATTTTCTGTGGGTTAAGTAGTGTCAAAAAGGGCTCCAGGGCTGGCACAAATTGCACAATTGAGGCTTAAAATTTTTGGGGGAGTACTATGGGGGGGCATCATTTGATCTCCAGGGGAGTCTGTCCCTAAACAATGAAGAAAGGGTTTGGAAAAAAGAAACCCTTGAATTGATTGGCTTTAACCTTCAAACCAGAAGGGCAAATGTCTTTCAACTAAAAGGTTTTGGGGGGTGATTAGGAATTTTTATTATTATGGGGAGTCGGACGAATTAAACATCTACCGTGTAAAAAATACTTTAAAAAAATGCAGGGAGGGGTGTATGTTGATGTTATCACACTTGAAAAAAAAAACAAAATGGAAAAATTGTAAAAAAATAAATAAAACTTCCCTAAATAAATTCTGTAAACAAAAGTCAGTTACCAATAAATGTACTAAATGACAGTCATTGTACAAAATAGCATAGTGCCACTTTGTGATCTGTGGGTCAAACAGGTTTAGGGGTCATGCTGTGGCCCAGGACAGGTATAGTCAATGTCCAGTGAAACTAAAATGGTGTTTCAAAGACTCCTTTTTCCGGCACTTTTTAAATCTGGGGTTCATGCTGGTTTGGGGCTCATGCTGTGGCCCAGGACAGGTATAGTCAATGTCCAGTTCAACAAAAATGGTGGTTCAAAGACTCCTTTCCCCAGCACTTTTTAATCTGTGGGTCATGCAGGTTTAATGTTCATACTGCGGTACAGGACAGATATAGTCAATGTCCAGTGAAACTAAAATGGTGGTTGAAAGACTCCTTTTTCCGGCACTTTTTTAAAGTGGGGGGCATGCGGTTTTTTGGGGGTCATGCTGGGGTTCCAGGACAAGGAAATTTAATGTCCATTCAAGAAACCCTGATGGGTTTAAATAAAAAAACTTAAAACCCTTCCCCCAAAAAAAAAAAATTTTTAAAATTTTGGGGGATGCAGTTTAAGGGTCAGGCTGGGTAAAAGGGAAGGGGTAGTTTAATGGGGTGTGATTTTTTTTTTGTTTCCTTTTTTTTAACCCTAAGTGTGTTGCCTAAGATGTAGCACGTAATTCCCTTTGGGAATGTTGTGGGTGTTTAAATTTCAAATTTTTTCCAGCCCTTTTGTTTGGGTATAAAAAATGAAGGTGTTGTTCCTCTCCCCCCAGGGCTTTAATGGGCATTGGGGGGATTTAAAAAATTATCGACTATCGAATACCCTGGGTTTATTTTAAATTTCCCCATATCGGGCTATCGACCCGATGACGATAGTTAATGTTCGGTCATCACTAATAACCGCCCATTGGGAAAAAGACTTTAGTGAAGAGAAACTTTTGGGCTCTGTTTCCCCCCCAATTTGAAGGTTTGCATGTTTTTTTACCCTAAAAACTTCTCCTTTACCTAGAACCCGGGCTTGGTCTTGGGTTTCCCCCCATTAGAATTTGCATGCCTTTCCCCAGAAAAACTAAGGGCCCCCCCCTTTTTTCCCCAGAACCTAGAGTTTTTTTCCTTGGGGGGTCCCTCATTAGAAGTAACATGCCCCTTTTCCCCCAGAAAAAAAAATAGCCTTTTACCCAGGAAAACCCAGGCTTGTCTCTTGTGCCCCCCATTTGAACAACATGCCTTACTCCAGAAAAACTAGCCCTTTACTCCCAAACCTTGGGGGTTGGTTTTTGGTGCCCTCTAAATTTAAAAAAATTTTCCCCTTACCCCCAGTTCCAAAAAAACCTAGGTTTTTGTCCCTAGAACCCTTTTTTGCTTTTTTGACTTCCCAGAGAGCACTGCAAAAAGCTCCCAAATTCCTCATTTCTTTTTTATTGCGTCCACAAAAAGAAATCTAACCCCCACCCCAAAACCAAAAGGGTGGGTGGATGCCCCAAATTTTACAAATTTCCCCACTTTTGTTTCGAAAATTACATTGGGGGTAGACAAAATTTTGTAACCCCCAACAATATAAGATTTTGAACTTTCCCTTTTCATTCACATTCTGTTGGGTAAAGGGAAAAATCCACCGCCCGGGTTTACCGGCCCCATCGGGCACCCCCAAACGTTTTAGGCCACATCTCCGGGCCCCCTTTAAAAAAAACGCTCTAAGGAATGGCAAGCCCCCCCCCATAAAATTTTGGTACATCCAAAAAGGGACTAAATTAAAAAGGGCTGATGGGGGTAATGGATAAAACCTCCTTTTATGCGAGCCCCGGGGGCCCCCCTCTCGATCAAAAATTACCCAAATAAACTGAATCATGCATAAATTAAAAGAGCTGCGGGCCACGTAGAACTAAAAAAGCCATCGCTCTCCGGATAATGGGGGAATTATCACGTCTGATCCTATTTTTTTAAAATCAATTTATAAAATTTTCAGTTTAAAAAGGTTTTTTTTTGACTTACAAAAACGGGGATAATCTCAGCCATTCACCCCGGGGTTCCTAATCCTTTTTTTCCCCTTAAAAAAATCGTTATCTATCTTTTTTTCCTCTCTGAACATTTTGGTTAAGAGGTTTTTGGGAAACCCGGGAAAATTTTATTCCATTAATTTTTTCCCCCAAATTCCAATATCGGGCGGCTTCATTTTTCCCAAAGCGGGGGGACGCGCCGGGCTCTGAAGTGAAAAAAAAACAATAAAAAAGGACCTTTGTTTTGGCCCTGTAAATAAGTTTCACTTGCCCTTTTGAGGTCCCTTCTGCACTGAACAATTAAACTGTTGGGCGGGCAAATAACAGCAGGGAACTCCGGCAGAGGCCCTTGTCAGACGCCAATGGTTAAAAAAACAATTACCCCCCAAGCACTCGGGAAACCCACTTTAATGGGGAGGGGGTTTTGATTGATAACCCCAAAAAATCATCTCCCAAAAAAAAATGGGTAAGCCCAGCTATGGGGAAACCCGGTTTGGGGGGGAAACCCGCAAAGGTCTTGGTTCAACAATATTTAACCCTTTATCTAAAGGGAAAACCCTTAAAAAAAGTTTTAAAAATACCTTTTAAACATTTAAAAAGTTGTTTTACTTTAATAATCCTCTTTTGTTTGGGGAAGGGGCCCCATATCCTAAAGGGGTTTCCCTTTTTAAATGGGCACCTTTAAAACTGATAAGCATAGCACCAAATGATCAACTTCCAGGCAATGCCACCAAAGGGGCCTAAAGATCCTTACAGGAAATAGTCTTTAGGGCAGAGAGCTTTGTCTCTGGAGCCACCTATTAGAAGTAGCATCCCTTCTTTATTATGTCCAATAGGTGGGCACCAAGACCCTTTTCCTTATTTTCCCAAATTTGCATAATTGGGCCCTTTCCCCGGGAGCATTGATTTGCAAAAGGTCCCTATACCTAAAAACCCCGGGGGGATTCCCCACAAACCCCTTTATGAGCTTTAAAATTTAGGAAAATGTAAAAAGGGCATTACCAAAATTTTATTGCTGTTCTGATTTTTCCCTTTTTTTCAGAGTTAAGGGGCAGTTCTTATCTTTCCCCAAATTTTCTGGCTATCTCCACTCTTCCTTGGGGCCTGTCCCGGATGATTTTTAAACGCTCCCCCGCCCCGTGTCTTATATCCTCTCTGCTCTGGGCCCCTGTCTAAGATGAACACCCTCCCTTTCTGTGTCTTATCTCCTCTCTGCTCTGGACCCCCCTCTGAATGAAAGACTTTACTTCCTGCTGTGTCCCCTTTTCTCCTCTTGCTCTGGACCCCTGTCTGAATGAAGACATTTCTTTCCTGCTGTTTTTATCCCCCTCTCTGCTCTGGACCTTTGTCTAGATGGTGACATCACTTCCTGCCGTGTCTTATCTGCTCTCTGCTCTGGACCCCTGTCTGAATGATGACATCACTTCCTGCTGTGTCTTTAATTTGCTAAGCTCCCGGGGCACCTGTCTAATGGTTTACATTTACTTCATGCTGTATCTTATCTCCTCTCTGTTCTGGACCCCTGTGTACATGGTGACATCACTTCCTGCTGTGTCTTATTTCCTCTCTGTTCTGGACCCCTGTCTGGATGAAAGACATACTTTCATGCTGTGTCCTTTTTCTCCTTTTAGATTTTTTATATCACTACCCCCGCTCTATTTTATCTCCTCTTGCTCTTTGGGCCCCCGTTTTGATGGTTTACATCACTCCCTGCTGGTTTTTATCTCCTCTCTTTTCTGGTCCCTGTGTAGATGATGACATCACTCCCTGCGTGGGGCCTTTTCTCCTCACCCCCTTTGGGCCCCCCAACTAGATGGTCATCACTTTCCCGCGTGTCTTAATTCCCCTCTGGGCCCGGGATCCCCTGTGTAGATGGGGGACAAAACTCTCTGCATGTTCCCTTTTCTCCTCTCTGCCTTTGGACCTCGCTGTGTCTTATCTCCCTCTGTCTGCAAACCCTGTCTAATGGGGGACATCACTCCCTGCTGTGTCTTTTTTCCTCTTTGCCTTTGGGCCCCTTGTAGATTTGGGGACCTCACTCCCGCCTGTATCTTAAACTCCTCTCTTCTCTGGTTTCCTGTCTAAATGGTGACATAAAATTCCTGTGGTCTTTTCCCTTCTCGTTCTTTACCAAAAGCTTAAAAACCCAAAGGGCCGGACCCCAAAGTCTAGATTTTGATTAAAATAACTGCTGTGTTTATCTCCTCTCCCGCTTTTGAAACCCCGTCTAAAAATTTGAAAATCACTCCAAATGTTGTTCAAAACCTCAAACCCGTCACATCCCAAACCCCCAAATACGGTGAAGACCAAAAAAAGCTGTCGAAGGACACCCCCAAACAAAAATTTTAGCCCCGCGGCGGGGTGGGAAACTGAATCTGCAAAAAGGCGGCAGCCCGGTGGGAAGAAAAGCAACTGTGGGAGGGAATGATTTAAAGGGAAAAAAGAAAGGGCAAAAGGGATTTTTTTGGAAACTGTTTTTCCCCATTTTTGGGGCTTTCATATTGAGGGCGACCCATGAATTTTAGTTACCCGGAGCCTTCATCCCAAATGGGGAAACCTGCAAATTGGGGGCTGACTTTAAAACTTCTTTTTCCCCACAGTAGGTGCGGTGGCATAGCGGCAAAAACAATGCAAACCCGCACAATATCCGCAAAAACCACAACACTAAAAACAAAGGGGACAAAAGGAATCTTTTTGGGAAAAGCAAATTTTTTGCTACTTTAAAAACAGAAAAGTTAGGGTTTCCCGGCAAAAGGTTAGCCCCAGAACAGATGGGGGGCTAATCTGCGTTTTTTGTTTTCTTGGGCTCCATATTTTGAGGGGGAGACATCCCAAACTACCCCTCTGCCTTGGGTTTAAAAACAGTTGCTTCGTGGAGTGCAAAAGGGAAAATCGGGTTTTTCCCCAAACAAACCCATATAGGCGATCTCCTTTAAGGGAGAAACTTCCCTTTTTGGGGCCACTCATTGCCTCCCCTCACCAAACCCCAAAACCCCTCGTCCCGCTCTTTATGACGGGGCAAACCCCCCGAAACAGCTTTTCTACAGATGGGGATGCTGGCTTGGCTAAATATCCCTCTTGCTTTACAAAAAAACCCAGTGGGTCAAAACAAATTTAGGATTTTTAAAATCCAGTAGAGGGCGCTTGAGCTTCTCAGGGTCTTTCCCCTAATGGGCCCTTTCGATAAAGCAATGCTTCATGGGGTATAAAAGGCAATTTTCAAATCTCCACCAAAAGCCCCATATTTTGGGGCTTTCCCTAAGGAGAGATCTTCCCTTTCTAAACCAATTCCCCGGGCCTTTTTCCACTCAGCCAAGCCCCGCATCGCTCTGGGTCTGTACTGACGGGGGGCAAACACCCCCCAAAAGGGTGGGTTCAGAATGGGGGGGCTGCTGGGTTGGCTAAATATCCCTTTTTTTCCCTTTTTCCCAAAAACCCAGTGGGGTTTAAAGCAAATTGAGGATTTGTTTTCATTCAATAGAGGGCGCTTGAGCTTCTCAGCCATTTTCCCTTTTCCCCTAATGCCTTGTGATTACTGGTTAATAAAGTCTGGTGGACGGCCATTTTGTCTGGGCAAATCTGTCTTTAAAAAAGGAAAGGTCAGAGTCTGTGCCGCCCCCTTTTATACATTTTCTTTTAAAATTATATAAAAATTTTATAATTTAATGTTATAATATTGGGAAACTATTTTATTTCATATATAATTATAATGAACATCATTAAGCAGGGGTGGAGTTGTCAGGAATTCTGTGGAGTCTTTTCTCCTTATTACTATGCGGCACAGATAGGATTTGCGCCAGGATTACACCTACAATTTTTCACTCACTTGGGCCCCTTTATTAGGGGGGGGGCAAACCCTGCTAGTAACGGGTTGGGGCCCCCCCTTTTTCCTTCAAATGCCTCAATTTTTCGGGGCAAAAGATTCCACAAGGGGTTTTGCAAAAAGATGCTCAAATTTGGGAAACCCAAAGGGGCCCCAAAAAGTGCCAAGAAAATATTTCCCCCACCAAGACAAAAAACCACCACCACCAGCCTGAACCGTTGATACAAGGCAGGGTGGAACCTTTCTTTTATTTTGTTGACGCCAAAATTTTGACCCTACCATCCGAAAGTCGCAGCAGAAACGGGGAACCCTCAGACCGGCCCCCAAAGGGTTTTTCCAAACTTCTACTTTCCAATTTTTGATGAGCTTTGGGGAAATTGGAAAAACCTCAGTTTTCCCGTTTTTTTACTTTAAATGAGGGGGCACCCGGTGTGGGTTTTTCTTTCTGCTGTAAACCCCCTGCCTCAAAGTTGGGGCCCTACTGTGGGTTTAGTGATCTCTTTTGCCTACCTTGGGTTTAAAGGGTGGCTATTTTTAGTCCCCTTTGCCTTTCATCAGCCGAAAACCCGTTCCCGGGCCCCTATCTCCTTTTACCTTTTGGCATCAACAAAGGGAAATTTTTGCCAAAAGGGGCCCGCCCGCTCACTTTGGGTGTTTTTTTCTTTTTCGGGGCCATTCCTCTGTAAAAACCCCAGAGATGGTTTTTTTTCGTGAAAATCCAAGGAAGGGAAACAAAAAAATTTTTTAAAAATCAGAACCCGCCCTTTTGGCCCCCCCAAAAAACCAAAGCCAGTTCAAAGGGGGCTCAAATTCCCCCCCCCTTTCTTCCCCATACTGAAAAACCCCCCTTTGAAATGAAAGGGGATTTCTTGACCATGTCTACTTTTCCTAAATGCACTGAAAATTTCCCCCCCTTGATTGGCTGATTAGAAATTAAGTTTTTAAAGACATTTGGGAAGTGTACCTAAAAAGGGCCGGTGGTGTAATAACGGAAACGGGTTCATACACTGACCTTTTTCGCGCGCTTTATTTAGGAGTGCCCTATCCCTTTACATGACGCCCTATGTGATTACGTAAGACAGGACGTCACGGAAAAGGGTTTCCACTCCCCATGTTTTCGGTTTTTTCCGATTCCTCATTTTCTTACCCGGGGAATTCCACTAATTTACTTTCCCATAATTTAACTGTTTATGAAGACGATTTTTTGGTTTTTATGAAAAACATTGAAATACCCCTCAATACACATCGTGTTTGTTTCTCCCAAAAATTAAAAAACCCTTAAAAAGAAAAAAAAAGTAAACTTGTCTGATAAAAAGCGATGCCCAAAATGTAGAAGGTAAAAGTACAGCTCTCGAAAGGGGGGGAGGGAAAATGAAAAGAAACTGGGGAGTATTGGAATTCGCTTTAAAGGAAACTGTCTCCCCATACTGTTTAAAAGGTCACAGGTTTTCAGACTCAAAATGCCTGCTAGTTGTGGGGGTTCATACGTGATTGCATATTTAGCGCCTCTACGCACTGATCTTTCAGTGAAATAAATGAAAGGGGGTTTTTAAAGGGGTTTTACCCCCAAAGTAAAATTGATGTAAAAACTGCAAATTTAAATAATAAACATTTTCACCTTTCATAATCTTTAAAAATTTTGTATATTTTTGTTTTAGCTGCCCCCTTAGGATGCATTGAGCAGCTCATCTCTAGCGCATACAACCAGTGGCGAGAGCTCCGCAGTCCTGGCCGCGCAGGCTCAGATATCACTTCTTTTTGCAGACAGCTACTGTTAGCCTATTTCCTGCACATAAGCACAACATTCATGCGACAGTGTCCCCCCGGTGTTTCATTCTACCCCTGCCCCTCTGTATCCTTAGTAATCACACAAAACTCACTGCTGAAAATGATAAACCCCCAGGTCTGTCTTTCATCCCCCCTTGTACTCCTTAGTAACAACACATCATGTGGGAGTGTTCAACCCCAGGTCTGTCATTCTACTCCTGTCCCTTGTACCCCTTACTAACCAAAACACACTCACTGTGAGTAAATGTCAACCCCGGGCTGTCATTCACTCCTGCCTCTGTACCCTTAGAAATCCACACACTCACTGCTGGTGAGTGTCAAACCCGGTGCTGTCATTCTACCCCACTTCGTACCCTTTTAGAATCACACACACCACTGTGAGAAAGGTTAAACCCCTAGTATTGTCATTTTTCTCTTGTCTCTGTACTCCTTAGTAATACGTCAAGCCGTGCAAATCAATAAAAATAAAAAAAAAAAAATAAAACTTAATCAGGTTTGGGCACTGAAAAAAAAAATCACTTGTTTTTTTCCCAACAGGGTTTGCCCCCCATGCTGAAAGGCAAAGAATTTGCTCCCCATTTCAGCTAATTGTTACCTGCCCTTTTGCATAAAAAACCTCGACAGAGTGAGCACTTTTAGGGAAAGGAGGTGAGTCAACCTGTGGGTCAATTTTCATGAAGCAAATCATCATCCCCCCCATTGAACACACGGTAAGCTAAGTAGAAAAACAAGGCAAAAATCCCTTCACGGTAAAACCCCTTTTAACTGTAGGAAAAAAAAGCTACAGAGCCCAAGAATGAAAATGGTTTACAGAGGTAAACAATTAATCTTGTTAGAGATAAAGCCCATCTCTTTTTTTCGCCCAGGGTGAATCACCCCCGCTCTCTGTCAAAAGGGAAGGGTAGGATGGAAACCCTAAACACTTTTTGCCCTGGCAGAAAAAATCTCTTTTATCTCCTGCCCAAGGCAAATCAAAAGAGAATGAAAATTTAGAAATGTTTCTTTACCTTTTCCTACACATTGAAAGGAATCTTTTGAAAAAACCCCCCTTTAATTGTCTATGAGTTTTGGGAAAAGATATTAAATTTTAGGCAGAACATTGTCAGCTGGATTTTTCTTCTAGAGGTCTTCATCCTCCCCCTTTCCCCCTTAAACGTAACTTGAGCCCAAAAACTTCCAGCAGAGCAATTTTCGTCGAGGCAAAAATTTGGGCAGATCAATTTATTCAAGAACAAGGGGGCAATGAGGACCCCTTTCCCAAATCCAGCGAATGCGACGGACAGACAGGACGGTGAAGACATCAAAAGGACAAAAGGCGGTGAAACACGCAGAAAACATAGGTGAAAAATACGGAAAACAGGACGGGGAAGACATCAGACGGGGAAAAAAAAGGGCGGTGAAACTCAACAGACAACAGGACGGTGAAGACATCAGACGGACAAACAGGACGGTGAAGGACATCAGACAGACAAACAGGACGGGAAACTCGGGACAAACGGACGGTGAAAACATCAGACGGGCAAAAAGGACGGAGAAACATCAGACAAAAAACAGGAAAAGTGAAGAAATCAGGGGACAAACAAGGACGGGGAAAACACAACGGACAAACAGTACGGTGAAGGCAAGAAGACAAACGTACGGGGAAACATCGAGGAAAAAAGGACGGTGAAGACACAGACAACAAACGGCGGGGAAGACATCAGACGGGCAAACAGGGCGGAGAAGACATCAGACGGACAAACAGGCGGAGAAACATCAGCAACAAACAGGAGGAGAAGACATCAAACAAACAGGGCGGTGAAGACAACAGACGGACAAACAGGGCAGTGAAAAATCAAAAGGACAAACAGGACGGTGAAACATCAAAGGACAAACAGGGCGGTGAAGAAAAGCGGACAAACAGGGCGGGGGAAGAATAAACGGGCAGACAGGAGGTGAAACATCAGACGGGCAAACAGGACGGAAGGGATCAGACGGCAAACAGGGCGTGAAGACACAGAAAAGACAAAAAGGACGGTAAACATCAGACGGACAAACAGGACGGTGAGGACATCAGTCGGACAAACAGGACGGTGAAGACATCAGACAACAAACAGGGGCGGTGAAGACTCAGACGGACAAAAAAGGACGGGAAACATCAGACGGAAAACAGGACGGTGAAACATCAGAGGACAAACAGGACGGTGAAGGGATCAACGGGCAAACGGACGGGTTTAAGGGATCAGACGGACAAACAGGGCGTTGAAGGGATAGACGGACAGACAGGGGCGGTGAAACATCAACGGGGCAAAAAGGGGGGAAAACTCACCAAACGCGGTAAGACATCGACGGACAAACGGAAAAGGTGAAGACATCAGACAACAAACAGACGGTGAAGACATCAGACGGACAAAAGGACTGAAAACATCAACAGACAAACAGGAGGTGAAGACATCCGGGGCAACAGGAGGTGAAGGCATCAGACGGGCAACGGACGGTGAAGGATCAGACGGACAAACAGGAGTGAAGGGATCAAAGGACAAACAGGACTGAAACATCAGACGACAAAAGGCGGGGGAAACATCAGACGGGCAAAACAGGACGGGGGAAGGCACAAAGGACAAACAGGAGGTGGGGACTCAGAGGACAAACAGGGGGTGAGGACACAGCGGACAAAAAAGGGCGGTGAAGACATCAGACGGGCAGCGGGCGGGGAAACTCAGCGGACAACAGGAGGGGAAGACTCAGCGACAGACAGACTTGAAGACATCAGACGGACAGACAGGACGGTGAGGACATCAGACGGACAGACAGGACGGTGAGGACATCCAAAGACAACAGGGCGGGGAGGACATCAGACGGACAAAAAGGCGGGGAGACATCAAAGGGCAAAAGGACATGGGACATCAAAGGAAAACAGGACGGTGAGGACCAGACGGACAAACAGGACGGTAAGACACAGACGGAAGACAGGACGGTGAAGACTCAGAAAGGACAAAAGGGGGTGAGGCTCAAAACGGCAAAAAAGGACGGTGAAGACAAAAACGGACGAAAGGAAAGGTGAAGACATCCGGACAACAGGCGGGGAGGACATCAAACACAACAGGCGTAAAAAATCAAACGGGCAGACGGCGGTGAGGAATCGACGGACAGACAGGACGGTGAGGACATCAGACGGACAGACAGGACGGTGAGGACATCAGACGGACAGACAGGACGGGAAACCATTCCTAAGGGGGAGAACTGGAGGAGGGGCTGGCCTGCGAGGAGCCCCAGGGACGGCCCCCGTTTGCCTTATCACCTTCCCTGATGAGGGGCCGCTTGCTTACATTTTCATTGTATTTTTTTTCTGTGGGAACATTTAAAGGTTTTTTTCCCCCCCATTTCGCTTCCATTTTAGGAAATTTTTAAATTCCCGGCTGAGCTTCCCTTCAGTTTGTACTTTTATCAGAGAACATTTTCTGTTTTTCATTTGAGTGAAGGGTAGAACAACTCAAGTCGGACGCGGCAAATCTATCACAACCCAACGTTTACTGCAACAATGTAACCTGTAACAATGTAACCCTGTAACAATGTAACCATGTATTTGTGGCTTCCCGATTGTTTTTCTATGTTACATTAAGAATAAGAAATCTTTTCAACCCGGAGAGGGGTTGCAGAGAAGAGGGGACGACACAGAAGATATAAAGGAAAATGGGGCCCTGGTGGGGAAAAGCTGAGGCAGGGGGTGGGACTTACTTTTTACAGCTTAGATACAAGGGTGATAGAGGGAAGGTGCACACATATACAGCTTAAACCCTGAAAACAGAGTAAGGGTGCACATGAAAAAGCTTTGATACAAGGTTAATAGAGGGGGGTGCACAAATTTTTAAAAGCTTTAAAAAATGGGCTAAAAAGAAGAGGGTGCACATTTTTACAGCTTGATCATGGACTAAATAAGGAGGGGGGCCACAATACAGCTTTAGATACATGATACATAAGGGCTAAAAGAAGTTTAAATACAAGGCGAAATGTATGAGCGGTTTTCCGACCGCCAGTCTAAAACGCTTTTAAACAGTGTAAACACCAAAAAAGTAAAGCTGTTCTTTTGCAGGTCACACATAGAGGGCAGTGTAAGCCAATACCACAAGTCTGGCTCGGCACCACTTTACCCTTGGTGTTTTTGTGCAGGGCAACAACAGAGCGTGTAGAACCGTACCCCAATCTGGCTCAGGCACCACCCTTTTCCGGGCTGGCTGTTTTTCTGAGGTCTACATACAGGGCGGAGAGCCAATACCCCAAGTTGGCTCAGCACCCCCTTTACCCCGGGGCTGTTTTTTGCAGGTCATACATAGAGGGGAGTGTAAGCCATACCCAAATCTGGCTAGGCACCCCCTTTACCCCGGGGTTCTTTTTGCAGGTCATACAAACGGGCAGTTAGAGCCAATCCCCCAAGCTGGCTCAGGCACCACCTTACCCTGGTCTGTTCTTCTGAGGGCATTCAACAGGGCAGTGTAGAGCAATACCACAAGTCTGGGCCCGGCACCACCTTTCCCTGGTCTTTCTTCGCAGGCATCATAAGGCAGGTAGGCCCAAAACCACAGTCTGGTCAGGCACCACCTTTACCCTGGTCTGGCTGTTTTCCTGCAGGTCATACAACAGGGCTGTGAGCCAAAACCACAAGTCTGGGTCACACCACCTTTTCCCTGGCTGGTGTTCTGCTGCAGGTCATAATACAGGGGAGTGTGGACCCAAAACCACAAGTCTGGGTCAGCACCCCCTTTACCCTGGTTTGGCTGTTCTTCTGCAGGGCATACATACAGGGGAGTGTAGAGCCAATACCACAAGTCTGGCTCAGGCACCACCTTTACCCTGGTCTGTTTCTTCTGCAGGTCATACATATAGGGGAGTGTAGAGACAATACCACAAGTATGGCTCAGGCACCACCTTTACCCTGGTCTGTTCTTCTGCAGGTCTACATACAGGGCAGTGTAGAGCCAATACCACAAGTCTGGCTCAGGCACCACCTTTACCCTGGTCTGGCTGTTCTTCTGCAGGTCATACATACAGGGCAGTGTAGACAATACCACAAGTCTGGCTCAGGCACCACCTTTACCCTGGTCAGGCTGTTCTTCTGCAGGTCATACATACAGGGCAGTGTAGAGCCAATACCACAAGTCTGGCTCAGGCACCACCTTTACCCTGGTCTGTTCTTCTGCAGGTCATACATACAGGGCAGTGTAGAGCCAATACCACAAGTCTGGCTCAGGCACCACCTTTACCCTGGTCTGTTCTCCTGCAGGTCATACATCCAGGACAGTGTAGAGCCAATACCACAAGTCTGGCTCAGGCACCACCTTAACCCTGGTCTGGCTGTTCTTCTGCAGGTCATACATACAGGGCAGTGTAGAGCCAATACCACAAGTCTGGCTCAGGCACCATCTAGGAGTGGAACGGATTCTTGGGGCCCATTCTACAGCTACTGTATATACTATTCATGACTCTTTCTCTTTGAAAAGCAAACCCAGGCCTATCTTGCTCAATGGCCCGCTAAGGGTGTTTTCTGTTCCCTTGTGGGCCAGACAGAGCCTAATTGGATTTTCCCTTTGAAACAATAATTTTTTTTCTTTTTTTTGTTTAAATCTAAACATCCAAACTGTTAATACCACTAGATGTCGCACTCAATTGTTGCCTCACATGTACCTAAAAGTAAGGGTTTTACTCTTTTGCTGCACATGACTTTTTTCCATTAACAGCGCTCCGTGTGGCCAGGCTCAGTATTACAAGTCAAACATATTTTTCCTTAGAATGTGAAATATGATTCTGACTTTAATAGATGCCTTAAAGGACACAAAGTGAGAGAATCCTGCTGCTTCCAATAACATTTCATCGCCTTTCACATTTGTAATTTGTGGACAAACATTTTCTATTTATAATTCAGCAAACGATCTGCTTAAGAGCATTCGCTCATGTGAAAGTTACCAGATAAATGTATTACGCCTCCCTGAAGAGGCCATGTAAGTGGCGGTCACACTATTTACTCATCCCCCCCGGATAGTGGAGCAGGCCGCACTCAGCAATGAATATATTCAGATGTAATGATAGATTCTTCTACAGTTCAGACCTGACACGATCAGAACACATGTAACAATTGAGCTGAAGCAGATTCAGACCTTTCTAATGACAGTGTCCCCATGGACTGACAGCTGAGGGTTTGCAGAGAAGAGCATGGATGTGACAGGGACCTAGAGAAGAAAACCTTAGAAGTGTAATTAATCTGCAAATGCAAATAATATGTTCTGCAGAAAGAAAGCGAGGGAGAGAACAATTCATAAAAGTAAGAAAAAATTATCAGAAATGTAACAAAGCAAAGCAACCTGGGAGATACGGTCCATGGTGGCCGTACAGCATTAAAGGGGTTGTCTCACTACAGGGATCGCTGCTTTTTATGTTAAAGATCTTGCAGAAACAAGTCACTTTGCAATATGTGTCCATTAACAGTGTCCTACCTATTCCTAGATATCCCCTCTTGTATGGGCTGCATCAGCTCCTCAGGTCGCTATAGCTACAGACCTGTTTGATCTCTCCTGATAGGCTGCCAGCACTGATCACTATAGCTACAGAGCTGTTTGATCTCTCATGATAGGCTGCCAGCACTGGTTGCTATAGCTACAGACCTGTTTGATCTCTCCTGATAGGCTGCCAGCACTGGTCGCTATAGCTACAGACCTGTTTGATCTCTCCTGATAGGCTGTCAGCACTGGTTGCTATAGCTACAGACCTGTTTGATCTCTCATGATAGGCTGCAGCATGGTTGCTATAGCTACAGACCCTGTTTTGATCTCTCATGATAGGCTGCCAGCACTGGTTGCTATAGCTACAGACCTGTTTGATCTCTCCTGATAGGCTGCCAACACTGGTTGCTATAGCTACAGACCTGTTTGATCTCTCCCGATAGGCTGTCAGCACTGGTTGCTATAGCTACAGACCTGGCTTCTCCTATTAGAAGCCAGTAAACACGCCCCTGAATTCAAAATGAAACCAAGAAAACAGAACTGAGGTGAGAACTCCTTTAAGTTCCTACATCAACCTCAACCATGGCCAACATCTTCTTGAAATGTTCACGTTCCCCTGAGTTGATTTATCCTGAGATCCTCCAAAAACATTCTAGGATTACTAGATGCCTATTATTGTGAGGCCCAATGAGATCATAGACTGAGGTAAGTCCATGTCACAAATGAGCAGGTAGTGGACCTACTGTGCCACCACTGGGCTTGCTCCAAGGGGGAGTAACTATCGGGCTCTTCATAGAACCTTTGATGGCGAGGATGGGTTAACCTTGGTGACCATTAGGAGTGACCTCGGAGCAGTCCCCGGCGGTGGCAGCTGACCTCAGACCTGCCAGAAAGTGCAAAGGCTGACACCACAGTGACAGAGACGCAGAGAACTAGAAGGCAAGATACAGACATGGGATGAAAGGCTAGGGACAGACACAGGACGGATATCAAACAAGACACAGAGAACAGACAGAGGTACAGGCATGGAGGCACAGAAATCTGATCAGGGCCCTCACTCCTCTTGTGTCCTCCTCTATCTCCTCATTGATTGTAAGCTCTTGGGATCAGGACCCTCACTCCTCTTGTGTCCTTCTATCTCCCCATAGATTGTAAGCTCTTGTGATCAGGGTCCTCACTACTCTTGTCTCCTCATCTCCTCATAGATTGTAAGCTCTTGTGATCAGGGCCCTCACTCCTCTTGTGTCATCTATCTCCTCATAGATTGTAAGCTCTTGTGATCAGGGCCCTCACTCCTCTTGTTTCCTCTAACGCCACATGGATTGTAAGCTCTTGTGTACAGGGCCCTCACTCCTTTGTGTCCTCCTCTATTCCTATAGATAGTAACTCTTGTGATCAGGACCCTCACTTCCTCTTGTCTCCTCTATCTCCTCATAGATTGTAAGCTCTTGTGATCAGGGTCTCACTCCTCTTGTCTCCTCTATCTCCTCATAGATTGTAAGCTCTTGTGATCAGGACCCTCACTCCTCTTGTGTCCTCTATCTCCTCATAGATTGTAAGCTCTTGTGATCAGGACCCTCACTCCTCTTGTGTCCTCCTATCTCCTCATAGATTGTAAGCTCTTGTGATCAGGACCCTCACTCCTCTTGTGTCCTCCTCTATCTCCTCATAGATTGTAAGCTCTTGTGATCAGGGCCCTCACTCCTCTTGTATCCTCCTCTATCTCCTCATAGATTGTAAGCTCTTGTGATCAGGGCCCTCACTCCTCTTGTGTCCTCTCTATCTCCTCATAGATTGTAAGCTCCTGTGATCAGGGCCCTCACTCCTCTTGTCTCCTCTATCTCCTCATAGAGTGTAAGCTCTTGTAATCAGGGCCCTCACTCCTCTTGTGTCCTCTATCTCCTCATAGAGTGTAAGCTCTTGTGATCAGGACCCTCACTCCTTTGTCTCCTCTATCTCCTCATAGATTGTAAGCTCTTGTGATCAGGGTCTCACTCTCTTGTCTCTCTATCTCCTCATAGATTGTAAAGTCCCCCTTGTGATCAGGACCCTCACTCCTCTTGTGTCCTCTATCTCCTCATAGATTGTAAGCTCTTGTGATCAGGACCATCACTCCTCTTGTGTCCTCCTATCCCCTCATAGATTGTAAGCTCTTGTGATCAGGGCCCTCATCTCTTGGTGTCCTCCTATCTCCTCATAGATTGTTAGCTCTTGTGATCAGGGCCCTCACTCCTCTTGTGTCCTCCTATCTCCTCATAGATTGTAAGCTCTTGTGATCAGGGCCCTCACTCCTCTTGTGTCCTCCTCTATCTCCTCATAGATTGTAAGCTCTTGTGATCAGGGTCCTCACTCCTCTTGTCTCCTCTATCTCCTCATAGATTGTAAGCTCTTGTGATCAGGGTCTTCACTCCTCTTGTCTCCTCTATCTCCTCATAGATTGTAAGCTCTTGTGATCAGGGCCCTCACTCCTCTTGTCTCCTCTATCTCCTCATAGATTGTAAGCTCTTGTGATCAGGACCCTCACTCCTCTTGTCTCCTCTATCTCCTCATAGATTGTAAGCTCTTGTGATCAGGGCCCTCACTCCTCTTGTGTCCCCTCTATCTCCTCATAGAGTGTAAGCTCTTGTGATCAGGGCCCTCACTCCTCTTGTGTTCTCTATCTCCTCATAGAGTGTAAGCTCTTGTGATCAGGACCCTCACTCCTCATGTCTCCTCTCTCGCCGCATAGAGTGTAAGCTCTTGTGATCAGAGCCCTCACTCCTCTTGTCTCCTCTATCGCCTCATAGATTGTAAGCTCTTGTGATCAGGACTCTCACTCCTCTTGTGTCCTTTATCTCCTCATAGATTGTAAGCTCTTGTGATCAGGACCCTCACTCCTCTTGTGTCCTCCTATCTTCTCATAGATGGTAATCGCTTGTGATCAGGGCCCTCACTCCTCTTGTGTCCTCTATCTCCTCATAGATTGTAAGCTCTTGTGATCAGGGCCCTGACTCCTCTAGTGTCCCCTCTATCTCCTCATAGACTGTAAGCTCCTGTGATCAGGGCCCTCACTCCTCTTGTCTCCTCTATCTCCTCATAGATTGTAAGCTCTTGTGATCAGGACTCTCACTCCTCTTGTGTCCTCTATCTCCCCATAGATTGTAAGCTCTTGTGATCAGGACTCTCACTCCTCTTGTCTCCTCTATCTCCTCATAGATTGTAAGCTCTTTTTGATCAGGGCCCTCACTCCGCTTGTGCTTTCTATCTCCTCATAGAGTGTAAGCTCTTGTAATCAGGGCCCTCACTCCTCTTGTCTCCTCTATCTCCTCATAGAGTGTAAGCTCTTGTGATCCGGACCCTCACCAGGGGCGTTACTAGGGTCCCAAAACATCCGGGGCCCGAGCCCGTTGTGTTAGGTTTTGCTTGGGCTGGGTTCACACGGCATTTTTCACACCACAATGTGAATTGTGGCATGTATTTTTACAGGGAAATAACTTCTGTCCCTGTCACTAATTTTCTAAATTTTCTATATAGATACTAGTTGTATGTAAGCTCTGCAGAAATATAAGTGATCACACTGCAGTGACTCACAGGAGATGTCTTTTTTGATCAGATTCGTTCACTTTCCCTTCTTCATCCGGGCCAGACCGCCATGATGACTTTTTTTATGGTCTTAAGAGACTCTTTGGGCCTCATGTATGAATACTGTCTAGGTCTAAGACTTCTTTATTGCCCAGAACAACCAATCAGAGCCCATAGCAACCACTTAGAGCTCATAAAAAACAATCTGAGCTCATAGCGACCGATCAGAGCTCATAGCAACCAATCAGAGCTCATAGCAACCAAATAGAGCCCATAGTAACCAATCCGAGCCCATAGCAACCACTTAGAGCTCATAGCAACCAATCAGAGCTCATAAAAAACAATCTGAGCTCATAGCGACCGATCAGAGCTCATAGCAACCAATCAGAGCTCATAGCAACCAAATAGAGCCCATAGAAACCAATCTGATTCCATAGCAACCAATCAGATCCCATAGCAACCAATCACAGCTCATAAAAAACAATCAGAGCTCATAGCGACCAATCAGAGCTCATAGCAATCAGAGCTCATAGCGACCAATCAGAGCTCATAGTGACCAATCAGAGCCCATAGCAACCAATCAGAGTCCATAGTAACCAATCAGGGCTCAAAGCAACCAATCAGAACCCATAGCAACCAATCAGAACCCATAGCACCCAATCAGAGCCAATAGCAACCAATCACAGCCCATAGCATAGCCCAGAGCTCATAGCCACCAATCAGAGCCCATAACAACCAATCAATTTCATAGCAACCAATCAGAGCTCCCCTTTCATTTCATATAGTGCTCTGAAAATGGTTGCTATGGGCTCTGATTGGTTGCTATGGGCTCTGACTGGTTGCTATTGGCTCTGATTGGGTGCTATGGGTTCTGATTGGTTGCCTTGGACAATGATTGGTTTCTATGAGTTCTGATTGGTTGCTATGGGCTCTGATTGGTTGCTATGGGCTCTGACTGGTTGCTATGGGTTATGATTGGGTGCTATGGGTTCTGATGGGGTGCTCGGGGTGCTGATTGGTTGCCTTGGGCTATGATTGGTTTCTATGAGTTCTGATTGGTTGCTGTGGGCTCTGATTGGTTGCTAAGGGTAACAAAGACAGTTTTACACCTAGACAGTTTTCATACATGCGGTCCTTTATATTTCCTTTGAGTTATTATAAGGAAAGAACAACAACATTATTATCTTCTTACATAAGAACTTTTAACTTCTTTGCTCCTTTTAACCCTTTTTTTAGGGGTGAATCCAAACCGACAAGGGGAGCAGCATTTGGGACCCACTGCCTACAACGTGGGGGAGGGTTCTTCCTGGATTGGCCTTTAAACCCAAACCGGGCAGCCCGGGGTACATCCTCTCTGCACACGTCCTGGAACCCTTGTTCACTGCGGGAGTGGAGGGCCTTCCCCCAGCAGCCCGGGGAAAACTCCAGGGACAAAAAGGGAGGGCGGGTTTCCCAGTCACTGTAATTTGGGCCCCCGGTTTTACCGGGAGCCTCCCGGCCTTTTCACCCCCGGGGGCAGCCCGTCATGTTAACCAAATGCCCGGGGATTTTTAAAAAAACCTCCAAACAGCGGGCCCAGGGGGGTTTTTCCCCCCGTAAAAGGGGCTGATGCATCCCAAACCCCCGCTAAAGGCCCAAAATAAGCCCAAAAAAAAAAAGCCCAAATGAAAAAGCTTCCCTAGAGTCTTTAAACTTACCGTAAAGAAGGGAAAAAATAAAAAAATAAAAACACTTTTTTATCAACTACATAGAAACATCCGTGATGGAAAAGTGGGCACAATTACAAAAGAAGTTTTAGTGCCCAATTTTTTGCTGAAAAAAAAACCAAAAAAAAAACGAAGAAAACTGAAAAAAATTTTTAAAAACCAGAAAAATATATTATAAATGTTTAAAGAAATCTTTTAAAATATAAGATGTTTTCTAAATTTTTTTTTTTATCTTTTCTTTTTGCAATGCATACTTTTCTACTATCTATTTATCTCATATCAAACTATCTATCACTATCAAAAACATCCATATCAAACAATCTCCTATCAAAACAACTATCTAT
Organism: Phyllomedusa bahiana; assembly: GCA_025379985.1. NCBI lineage: Eukaryota > Metazoa > Chordata > Amphibia > Anura > Hylidae > Phyllomedusa > Phyllomedusa bahiana. The sequence continues at coordinate 33,063 of JAODAL010042915.1, forward strand.
CATCTATCTCCCTATCCCATCTATCCATATCTCTATCTTTTCTTATATCTAACTAAACTTCTAACTACCCTATCTATCTATTTATCTAAAAAATCAAAACTATAACTTTCTAGCTACTTCTATCCTTTTAATCTAACTATCTATCTCATATCTATCTAAACAAACTCAAATCAACTAACCATACTAACTTCCCCAAACCCCCATCTAAACTATCTAAACTCATATCTACTATCCTATTTCTATCTATCAATCATTTTTTCTATCAACTCTCTAAACTGTCCCAACCAATCTATCAAACTAACCATATCTTTTCTATCTATCTATTTTTATTTTATCCCATCTTTTCTATCTATCCCAAAATCATCTACTCATAACAAACTATCTATCTATCAACTTAAACTTCCCCTATCTATCTATCTCATATCAAACTATTTTATTTATCTCTGTAAACCCATATCTATCTACAAACTATCTGTCTATCAATTTTTTGACATGAAAAAAATAGATAGTAAAAAATTCATGGAAAAAGAAAAAATATTTTAAAAAAATAGAAATACCTGGAATAGATAGAAGGGGTAGGGAAAAATAAATGGATAAGATAGAAATGGGGTCGATAGATATGAAAGAGATAATTGATAGAAAAAAGATAAAATAAAGAAAAATGAGATAGATAGAAAGATAGATAGATAGATAAGATAATAGATAAAATAGATAGATTTGGGGAAATGGGGGAAAATTAGATAGAAAAAAAAAATAGAAAGATAGATAGGGAAATAAAGATAGATTTGATATAAATAATTAAGATAATTTGAAAAGATTAGATTTTGAGTAGGATAGATAGATAATAATAGATAGATAGATAATAGGGAGAAAAGAGATAGATAAATAGATAATAGATAGATAATAGAAAAGAAATTTGATAGATAGTAAATAAAAAATAGATAGATAAAAGATAGGGATAAGGGGATAGATAGAAAAATAGATAATAGATTGGGGGATAAAGATAGAAAAAAATAATAGATAGATAAAAATAATAGAAAATAGATAGATAGTTAGGGAAAAAAGATAAGAGATAGATTGATAGAAAAGATTTTGAGAAATAGAAAAGATAGATAGATAGATAGATAGATAGATAGAAAAAGATCTGAATAGATAAAATAGAAGAAAAGAAAGATAGAATATAGATAGAAAAGAAATTGAGATAGATAGATAAGAAGGGTAGATAGAAATGAAGATTTGGGTTGATATGAGTAGAAGATAAAAGATAGATAGAATAGATAGATAGATAGATAGTAGATAG
>JAODAL010042916.1:0-34356 GCA_025379985.1 Phyllomedusa bahiana
GTGGCTTTCCCGCCCCTAAACCCCCCATTTCTGGGGTCATTGTGTTGGGCCCATTTCTGTTTTGCCAAATTCCCAAAAAATCCCTTTTTTGCCCCTCTTTTTGGAAAATATGCTGCTGTGGCTGCCGCCACAAACCCCCACCCTTTTGTCAAATAAAGTTGCCCTGGCCTCGCTTGTTTTTTTCCAGCTCTCGTGCCATATTATTTTTTAGGAACATTCCCGCTTGAATTTTTTTGGTCTGTTTTTTCCCCTTTTAAGTGCCCCGGGTTTTTATAGTGAAGCGAAAATTTTAAAAAGCGGGGCACTCATCTGGTGTCCCTACTTTAAAAAAAGGCCCTTGTTTTGAAGGGCCAAAAAAAAAGCTCCCTTGTTAAATTTAAAAAATGTCAAAAAAGTTCTCAAACACCCTGCAGGGTTGTGCAGCCTAGAAAAAAGCGTTTTTTAAAAGCGATTCGTGTCCGAAGTAAAAGTAATTTTGGGGCCCCCAACAAATTTTGTTCGGGGGAAAAAATTTTGCGAAAGGGGTGACCAACCGAATTTTTGAGAAATTTCGCCCTCTTTAGTGGGGGGCTCATTTTTTGCCGGGCTAAAAAATGAAGTTTTTTTTTTGTTTTTATTTTTGGGGAAACCTAGGGGATTTTTATCAATTTTATTCCCATTTTTTAGAGATGTTAAAATAACAAAAAAAAAAAAAATGCAAAAAAAGCAAATTGGGAAAAATTTTTTTTTCTTCTAGATGTTCAACCCGTTTTTCTTTTCCGGGTGTTGTGGAAATTCCCAATTTTAATTTTTTGTGTTTATTAAAAAAAATTGTATTTGGGAAATTGCAGAAGGTATGTGTTTTTTTAAAATTTTTAAATTAAAATTAAATTTTTAAATTTTATTTTTATTTAAAAATTTTTATAATTTTTTTTTTATTTATACTTTTTTATTTTTATATTTAATTTTAAAAAAAACCCCTTTTTTTTAAATTTTATATTTGCAGGCCCCCCAAGTAAATTGACCATAGGGTGGTTTTCAGTTGCCCGTAACCCAAATTTTTCATTTTTAAAAAAAAATACATATATGGCCCTTTCCTATTACACCCTGGGGAGGTTTTTAAAAAGAAGTAGTAAAATTTGGCCCGCATGTTTGACCTTCCTTAGGCTTCCAGCTTCCATGGCAACCACTCAGCACCCAGCAACCTCGTTGCAGGGAGGGTGGAAGGGAGCTGATCTGGGGAAGGAATTATGCTGTCTCTGATCCCTGCTAACAGAGGCGGGGTTAGTTGTAATTAACAGTTGGCACCCATTGCCTATGGAGGGGGGTCTAATTTGCCGAGAACCAAAAAGGGGTTAAAGTATGGATGTTGAAGCCATAACACAGAGTAATGTCCACTAAGCAAAGTAATGTCCACTAAGCAATTTGAATTTTGATCATTTTATTTTTAAAGAAAGGGCATAATCAGGCAAATAGCCAAATATCCAATCACTCCCCTCAGAATCCTTTTAGCAGTATAGGACAGGCAAAATCTGACAGTAACTGTGCACCCTGACCATGGTGGACTCTTTGAAATATCGCAAGATTCTTTGTCCTGGTCTGGCGTTGTCTGTGTCATAAACTATGTTCTGCAACCATCAAGCATATTGTGCTTAATTTGCAAAGAAAATTAAGCTATTACTTTAACAGAATTTTTTTTTACCCCCTTGGTGCAGCAGGGGTGCCCAAAAGTCCCCGCCAGCTTGGGAACCCTGTATTTTAAAAGCACGACAGGGGGGGATCCGAACAATTCTGCCCCGTAAAGTCGCGGGTACAGTGGTGGCCAAAAAAGTATTGGAACCTAAAATTCGTAGTTAAATACTTAGTTTTTTGAAAATGTTGCAATCACAAATTCTTTGGTATTAATTATTCATTTATTTTGTTGATGAAAAAAACACAAAAACAGAAATGAGACAAAAATCAAATCATTGATATTTCACACAAAATTAAAAAAATGGGGGACAAAATATTGGACCTGCCTAATACTTGGGTAGCACAATTTTTTCCAAAAAAAACTGGAAAAAAACCACTTTGGTAACCAAAAATAGTTTTTTACAATGTCTGCGAAATTTTTTGCCCATTTTTTTTGGGCAAAGGTCCCATCCTGAGATTTGAAGGTTGCCTTCCCCAAACCCGCCATTTTTGGATTCTCCAAGGTGTTCTTGGGATTCAGGCTGGACTCATTGCGGCCCTTGAGTTCAGGGCTTTCCCCAAACCATTTCTAGGCTTTTAAAGTGGTTTTGGGGGTCATTTGTTGCGGGGACCCATGACCTCTGGGGGAACCGTTTTCTCACACTGGGACAAATTTTATGCTAAAAATTTGTTGGTGTCTTCAGACTCAATGCCATGCCCGGTCAAGCAGCCCAGTGGGGGCAGCAAGAAACCCCAAAACTCGGGGAACCTCGCCAGTTTGATGTAGGGCCCGGTGTTCTTTTTCTTAACCCCCTTTTTTTTTTCCTGAAATAAATAAAATAATAATAATAAAAATTTCTTTATTTTAAGCCCAACATTTCCGCGCATTTAAAAATTCAAGGTGGTCAGAATTAAAATTTTAAAAGACTTCGAGGAACAAGGTGTGAGAGTTTACAATTATTAGGGTGTAGGGGTAAAAAGGGGGGTGAAAAAGGCCAAGTTTACAATGGTCCGGCCATGTTTATAAATAGGGGGGGGTTTTACAGAAAAATGGTGAACCTGCCACCAGACAGTAATCTTATAAAGATAGGCCTGTGAGTGCCCTAGTGTAGGGGGACAAAGTGTGTGAAGCAGTTTTGGGGTCTTGGTAGGGCCCGGGGTGAGATGTGTGTTCAGGCCCCTTTTTAAAACTGTGAGGTTGTGAGTGTGCCCGTCGCCCGCGGGGAGATATTCCGAGAATTTTGGTGCCGCCGGTGAAATCTTGGAGATGGGCATGGGAGGTTCGGATGATTTTTTGAGTGTAACCTGATTCAGCAGCAGAGCGGAGAGGGGGTCGGTGGTAGCAGAGAGAGGGGGAGATGTGGGGGGGGGGGGGGGGGGGAGCGTTGTGGAGGCTTTTGGTGAGTGTGAGTTTATACTTTTCCTGTACTGAATGGGCAACAGTGCAGTACTGTATATCTATGTGTTTTCCTTTTTCCCCAAAAACTTACTTTTGTCCATTGACCAGAGAACATTCTTCCAAAATGTTTTTTGGCTTTCTCAGGTAGTTTGGGCAAACTCCAGCCTGGCTTTTTATGTCTCGGGGGTAAGAAGTTGTTTCTTCTGGTTATCCCACATCAGTCCCTTTTCATTCAGACGCCGACGGAAGTCGGGTTGACACTGTTGTCCTGGACTTTCGGGCAGTTGAACTGTTTGGGTGTTGTCGAGGTTTTTTATCCCCTCCGCAAATTTGCATTGAAATCCTCGTTGATTTTTCTTTTCCGTCCACATTAGGGAGGGTTTGCCACAGTGATGGGGTTTAAACTTCTTGATGCACTGCGCAGGTAGACACAGGAAAATTTAGGTTTTGGGGGATGGATTGTAGCCTTGGATTTCTAGGGTTTTCCCCAAATTTGGATTTAAAATCCAGAGAGTTCTTTGGTCTTCTTTCTTTTTATGTCAATGTGGTAACACAAGGACACAGGGCAGGGTTGAGTCAAATTTAATCACGCAAAATGGTGCAAATGTGATTTGTTATTGCCAAACCCGTTAGTGCCAAGGGGAAGTTTCGGTGTGTTAAATTTCCAATTTAAGGGAAAATCACTGTTTTCCAAAAAAAGGCCAATACTTTGTCACTCCCTTTTTTATGTTTGGTGTGGAATTATATCCCAATTTGGCTTTATGACAAAATTTTTTTGTGGTTTTCCATTTAAAACAAATTAAATGAAGTAATAATACCAAAGAATTTTTGATTGCAATCTTTTCAGGAAGAAATGTATTATCTGACAGAATTGCGGGGGGGCCCAAAAATTTTTGGCCCCCATTTTTATTAAAATTTTGAATGGCTGGAATTGGTTTTCATTAGCTCTTAGGGGGCAATACAAAGGTTGTACTGGGCCCTCCAAGCGACTATGAGCCATTAATAATCTGAGTGTATGTTTTTGTGGTGGAGGAAACCCCTTTGAAACCCCTTTGGCTCCCCCCCCCTGCACCCAAAATTTTGGGAAAGTTTTTTAAACCCCAATATTTTTTTTCCCCTTTCTGTTTAATGAAATATGAACCTTAACTTTGCACTGCCCAAAATAGACACTGCAGAGAACAGGAGGGCAATCACACTCTGTCCACATTAAGTTCTATTTTTGTTCTTGTTTAAGTCCAATTCAGTATCAGCCCAAAACCTAAACATGAGAGCGAATACCCAGCAAAGAACAAAAGCGCTAATTACTGTGGGAAAACATGTCATGTTAGATTTCCCATAGAGAGGAACGGTAAATCTTGTGGCGGAATTCAGATGGTGAACGTCTTAATTAATGGAACATATTCTTAGTATCAATTACTGGAGACTCGTGACACTTGTGTTTACCAGGACTGTAGCAGAATGTTCACTTATTACTGCTGAACATGTACTGTAATTACCAGTGGAAATGCTCACGTTATGTAAATTACAGAGGAAAAGAGCTAAAAAAATGAATCACTCTCATTTATGTGTTTTATGTAAACCCCTCATTTAAATTGTCAAAAAAATGCTAATTTATGTTTAGAGAAAATTATATGGCTGCCGAGAATACAGGATAATGAATGCTACTGCATTTTACAGAGAATAGGAAGGGGGTGTTAGTGGTTATCCCACACATGATATATGTTCTGGATGGGAGCTGGGTTGTTATATCCCTGGTGATTCACCCGGGCCAACCCTACGTTAGAAGGTTCCATTGGTTGTACATTCTGTTTATGCTCTCCTTTCCTCCCATAGGGTATATACATACTTGCTAACATTTGAAAGTCTGATGAGAGTTTTTCCATGAGCATGTACCCTTGTTACACACCACACTCTTTTTTTACATACTATAACCACTGATATAATGTTTCCAATGATAAGAAAGCTGACTGCTTGTGTTGCAAGGTTGACAGAGGGAGCCCCAGCTTCTCAACCACTTAGATGCAGTGGCTGTTATTGACCACAGAATGTAGGAGGTTAAATGGCCAGGCTCAGAGCTATCTGCAATCCCTGCCACTGCATTGGAAGCCCAGTTGTATGTTATATAGCTTTTGAGCCTGCACCATCCGAGCACTAGAAATATAGGGTGACATGTATGATTTTTGCCGCCCAGGCGGCATTTTTTTTTTGCGCACATTTGTAGTGTAGAATGCACCTGAATCTATGAACTTGTTCTAAAGCAGGTCATAGATTTAGCACTTTCTAGCTACAAAGCGACACTTCTGGCTCAGGTAAACAATTTTTAAAGTTCACTACCTGTTCCAGCAGTAATGCACCTGCATTTGCCGTTCAAAAGTCAAAAATGTGTAGAATTGTATGGTTGTGGAGCGAAACGCCCGATCTCAGGTGCATTACCAAGTGATGTGGGCGCTCTCAAATGCGCTTGATATTGGAGTGCGCCTGGTTAAAAATAGACTTCTGGCGCAGCCCCGTTCATACATGTCGCCCATATTGTCTGGGAGACTTGCAACCTCTCTTAGGAGTCTCCTTTTAATAGGAACTTTCAGGGAGAGTTGGCAAATAAAGGTAAACAGACATACATTATTGACTGCTAATAACATACTTTAGCTAAATATCACTTCTATACAGTTGTATCCACTTTAAAAGACAAAACAGACCAATGCTTCTGTCCATCAATCATTTCAATTATCATATACATTTTCTTTATTAGAAACCTATCCAATATCAAAGTATCTGGTAAGGGTGTTCACTTTGGTTTTCTAGTTAGTATAGAGCGCTTAGGAAGAGTCAAAACACACAAAGTTTTTAGTGTCCAAGGAGTCTGCTTTATCTCTCAAGACAAAGCCCCTAGACTGTTTCTATAGTAGTTTGTGCAAAAGAGATAAGGAGCAAAGCAGTTACAGTATTAACACATTATAAACTCTGGTTAAATGTAGGGTTCATTTAACCAGTTAGTTAAATTTCCTCTAAAATAATGGACAAAGACAAAGCCATATACAGTTGAGGTGGTCTGGAATGTAACTATCGATGAGTCATGCAATGTATATATACAATGGGGAAAATAAGTGTTTGATACACTGGCGATTTTGCATGTGCAAAGAATGGAGGGGTCTGTAATTTGTATCATAGGTACACTTTAACTGTAAGAGACAGAATCTACAAAAAAAAACAAAAAAACAGACCATCACATTTTATGATTTTAAATACTTACTTTGCATTTTATTACATGAAATAAGTATTTGATACCATAGTAAAGCAGAACTTAATATTTGGTACAGAAACATTTATTCGCAATTACAGAGGCCAAACATTTCCTGTAATTCTTGACCAAGTTTGCACACACTGCAGCAGGGATTACGGCCCACTCCTCCATAAAGACCTTCTTCAGATCTTTCAGGTTTTGCGACTGTCACTGGGCGCCTTTAAATTTCAGCTCTCTCCAAAGATTCTCAACGGGGTTTAGGTCTGGAGACTGGCTTGCCCACTCCAGGGTCTTGAAATGCTTCTTACAGAGGCACTCTTTATTCACCCAGGCTGTGTGTTTTGGGTCTTTTTCATGCTTGAAGACCTAGCCACGACCCATTATCAATGCTCTTACTAAGGGAGGAAGGTTGTTGGCCAAAATCTCATGATACATGGCCCTATCTATCCTCCCTTCCACATGGTGCAGTTGCCCTATCGCACCTTGATATAAGTTATTAATATTATCAATATTCTGCCTATCCTATCCTGTGCTAGCTACAAATGACGGAGAGTCAACGTTTGAAAGAAAGAATGGTACACCTCATGGTTCTGACCTCATGGAGGCACTATATGTAGAGTAATAGAAACATACACACACAAAATAAAATAATTAACAGCCTAAACCACAACTTTTGACCCTGCCCTGATGACTCCAAATATAATTTTTATATAAATGTCTGTGAAGGAAAACTGACACAATTACAAAACTTATTTTAGGTTAGGAAACTGGGTAAACAGCCCGGTCAGGAACTGTTTAGTTAATTAGAGAGGGGAGCTATCTATACATGTGCTTCACAAATACTTCTATACCATTACTGAAGTTACAACACTGTAAAACATGCCCTCATAATGCACAATAAAAATAGCATTATATACTGCCTGTGTGGTACAGCCACTACAGTGCTCAAATAAAACCAACTACAGTAACCAAATAACTGCTCTACCCATAAACTGATCAGCCGTAACATTATAACCAACTCTTTATTGTGCCCATGGTCATTCCTAGGGGCGGGCCCGGCGCTCTGTTCACCCGAGGGGGGCGCTGCCCACCTCGCCCGCCCCGTGGTTAGCCTCTTACTCTGCCGTGCAGAGTCAAAGCCCGCAGCTGCATACACTTAGTGCAGCTGCCGGTACAGGGAGGAGACAGGACGGATCGTTACCTCTGCAATCCTCACTGTATGTATGAAAGCAGTGTCGTATGGGTTCGCACGGATCTTTCCACAACGCACTGCGATGCGGAGTCTCGGCTCCCGTCCGTTCCAGGGAGACCACGGGAGCTGAGTGGTAAGCGGTGTGATATAGACCACGCAGTTACATGACGGGCGCTTCGGACCGGGACGCGCTGCAAGGATCCTGGAAAGGTAAGTAAAGTTTTATTATTTTATTATCCAACTATCATGGCTACAGGGGCAACTGACTACAATGGGCAACTATCATGGCTAAAGGGGCTAACTGGGATAAGGGGCAACTGACTACAAGGGCAACTGACTACAGGGGGAATTATAATGGCTACAGGGGCAACTATCATGGCTACAAAAGCAACTGACTACAGGGTTAACTGACTACAAGAGCAACTATCATGGCTACAGGGGCAACTGACTACAAGGCGCAAAACTGTTTGGTACAGGGGCAACTGGAGCTACAGGGACAACTATCATGGTACAGGGGCATATCTGACTACAGGGGATAAATTTCTTTGGTTTCAGGAAACAACTGATACAGGGAAACTATCTTGGAGTGCAGGGGATCAGGTAATCTATCTTGTTCATGCAGGGGCTAATGTCTGGTTAATGGGGGGGTAATACATGGCTATAGGGGCAAAACTATCTGGTGAAGCACTGTGTTGCATTGTGGCGCATTATTTTACAGGGGGGCGAAATTTCTTCACCTCGCTTTGAGTGCAATTTAGCCTAGGAATGGCCCTGATTGTGCCCTGCGTGATCTCACATCTTTCTATCAAGCAATTTGTTCTACAGTAGCTGTGGCACTGAATCAGATGGTCCAACCTATAGGGTATAGTACGCGCTGCAATATGCCATGTGTTTTGGAACCATGCGCTGATCAGCGGAAATTCCACAGTGCCGGGTGGCCGGCACCCGGCTGGACCCATTGACATACATTGTCAGCGGTGCGTAAGCGGCGGGAAAAATTGACATGTCAATTCTCCCCGCGCTTAAATTGATCTTATTGTACGCACGGGGATACGACGGGTAATCCATAGCTCTCTATGAGAGCTATGAATTACCGTTATTGCGGTGTGCATTTCACCGCGTATAAAGCACAGTATGTGGTGAAATGCGCGCCGAAATATGCGGCAAAATAAGCCTCACTCTTCAATTCCCCACAACCTGCTGCCAGTTAACCAGATCCTTTCCTGGATGACTTTTGGTAGGTACTAGCCACTGCATACCAGGAACATCCCAAATGATCTGCCCTCTAGACATTAATACTAGTGCATCTCAAAAATTATAATATCATCAAAATGTTAAATAATGTCTGTAATTCGAGTGAAATAGAGAAACCCATGCATTATATAGACTCGTTACACACAGAGCAATATATTTCAAGCGTTTATTCCTTTAAGTGTGGATGATTATATTTTTTGGGTACCAGAAAAAAGGAAGGCCATTTCTCCTCCTGAGATCCCTAGCAAAATTGCCAAGTTGGGCGATAAATAATTGCATGGGGGATTCAGTATCAGAAATGGCAGCCATAGTGGACAATGCTCTTCATAAATAAAGCAGCCGGACAAGAGCAGCCCATCTAGTAGTTTGGGGGGATGGGAATGCAGGCAGAAAAGACAGTTAGTAGTTGTAGGGGTTTCTATAATCAGGAAGACGGATTAGTATAATTTGACGCAATGGACGCATCAACCGAATGGTTTGCTGTCTCCCTGGTGCCATGGTTCGACATGTGGTGAGTGAGTGGTAAATTAATGGGAAGGGGTGGCGATGACCCTGGCGATGTGTGGTCCTTGTTGGAACCAATGTCAGAATAAGGCGGTAGGTGGAGGATCGTAAAGAATAATTTTAATAGTACTAGGCTCATAGCTAAGGAAAGTACCTCAAGGTGGTGTTCTCAGGAATACTGCCAGTGCCTTGCAGGGCTACTCATGAGCAAGACAGCGGGAGCATCAGGGAGTTAAAAGGAATTGGCTGAAAGTTCTTGATGTAGGATAGAGGGGTTTGGGTTCTTAGAGCACTGAGCTGATTTTTCATTGGGGGGTAAAATCTGTTTTTACGATAAATTGCAACTGAATGGAAGGGGTCTGATGTGCTGGGGGAAATAAATTCTAGAAGGGGTGCGGGAAGGTATTTAAATAGGGAATGAGGAGGTGGAGGACATATAGAAATGAAGGGTGTAGATAGGTTTAGTAGAGATTGGCCAGACTCATATACGTGAGGCGTGGAGAAGTGGAATGGGGGTAGTGGAGTAGACCAGTGGATAAGGAAATCATTGTGTTTGACAAACCAGCATTGAAGAGATAGGTACCCCATAATATCTCTTGTAATCTCATGCACATCTAATATGGAGTAATAATAATCCACATGCTGTCCACTAAAGGTATAATGTATAATCCCATGCCAATTCTTCTGAAAGGGTAAATGTATAATCCCAGGCCCATCTCTACCGAAGGAGAGATGTTAATCGAATGCCATCATCTGAAAACAGGTAAAGTTTTAATCACATTGGCTGTCTACTAATCGGTTAATGTAAGATCCAATGCCGGTCATAATGAAAACATGTTTGATACAATCCTAAACGTTGACAGATAGTGTAATACTGGAAGGGAACTTAAAAGTCTATTCACAAATGCTAGAAAGTCTTGCAACCAAAATGATGGAACTTGTGGACGCTTGTTGACAGAGGAGCTGATTTATGTGGTAGGTATTGCTGAAACATGCTGGAATCCTCGCCATGATTGGGCCAGTCGTCAACCTTCAAGGTTTTAATCTATTTAGGAAAGACAGAGCGAATGGAGGGGAGGAGGAGTGTTGTCTGGTATGTAAGGGAGTTATTAAAGGCATATGGTGAATGAGCGGTAACACAGGGGGAGTAGCTAATGATGGGGAATCATTGTGGGAGGAAAATACAAGGGGGGATTACTGCAATAAATATTATTTTTGGTGTAATCTATAGACCCATACACGAATCATGGGAGGATAGAAGTAACAGGTGCAGTAATCAAAATGGTAGGGGCAGCACAGGCAGGTAACAGTGATAATAATGGTCTGTTGACTTTAATTTCCCAGGCAATTGACTGGGGTCACGGTTCTGCATAAACTGAAAAAGGGAAGGAAGTTCCTCAATCTGTTAGAGGGATAATTTTATGGGGCAGGTTTGTGGAGGAACCCACTAGATTGATGCTCTGTTGTGATCTGGTCATTTCTAACAAAGCAGAATCTTGTCGCGACACGGAAGAGCGGTCATCAGTTTCTGATAATCTTGTACAGTGAACCAAAATATATTCTTTTAGGATAAATGGAAAAAAAAGAAAACAGAGCGGGACGACAAAAAACATTTAATTTTAAAAGGGAGCCAAATTTTCCTTATTGAGGGATGGCAAACAGGACCTAGGAATGGGAGCAGCTAAGCTTAATTAGCAAATAGTGATATAGAAGCCAAATTGGGAGAGCTTTAAATATACTTTGGGGATTTTTATTGCATATAATATATTTCTATGCGGTAACAAAGTATAGGTGACTAAAAACTAAAAACCAACATGGCTTTCCTCTTTAGATGGCAATACACAATTAAAAAAGGGAAATTAAAAAATATAAGTCAGAGGGTTTCGGAATCTGCCTTTGAAAATTATAGAGAGCTTAATAAAATCTGTATAAAAAGTGATAAAAGCAGACTAAAATTCAAAAGAAAGGCAGGTGGCCCAAGGACAACAAGACTACTCGAAGAATATTCGTTAAGCTTATAAATGCCAAAAAGCCTAAAGTCAGAGCTAGTTGGACCCTTTAAAACATGTGATGGGAGCTGGTCACTGGTGACCAAGAGAAGGCAGAGATACTAAATAGGTTCTTCAGCTCAGTATATTATATCAATGTGATAGTTAGTTGATGGGGGTGGGCCAAGTGCAGTTGTAGGTGGTGCAGTACTGTTAATACAATCATACTGATATAATTAAATGGCTCAGTGTAGAAATAAGTCAAAGACATGTTAACTAAACTGATGTGAACAAGGCTTCAGGCCCTGATGGGATTACCCCAAGAGTTCTTTAAAGAGCTCAGCCTCCGGTTTTCGGTGTGCCCGCTGTACATGATATTTAGAATTCAACTGGTGACTGGTGTATAGTACCAGTGAGACTGGCGCCAAGGCATTTGTAGTTCCCATCTTCAAAAAGGTTCCAAATCTTGCCCAAGGGTTATTTAGACCATTAAGTTTTAATCTTATTTGTGAGAAAAATCGTTTGTGGGGCTCAATGAAGGGACTATATACAGGAGTATGTTGACAAACTAAATAGTATTAGTGATTGCCAGCATGGATTTACTAAGGACAGAAGCTGTCAGAACAACATGATCTCGTTTTTATGAAGAAGGTGTAGTAGAAGTCTGGATAGCGTTGGCAGCTGTGGATTTTGTGTTTTTAGACTTTGCCCAGGCATTTGGACCACTGTACCGCATAAGCGATTTGCTTAGGTAATTAGAATCAATTGGGTTAGAGATAACAGTGTGTAAATTGATTAAAAAACTGGCTGATGGATCGTACTCAGAGAGTGGTGGTAATTGATTCCTACTCTGAGTGGTCCCGGTTGTGAGTGGTTGTACCGCCGGGCTCAGTTTTAGGTCTCTCTTATTTAATTTATTAAAGATATAGTGGAAGGGATCAATTGTACGGTTTTGATTTTTGCCAGATGACACAAAAGCTATGCAGGGTAGTGCAATCTATGGAAGATCGCTCATAAATTGCAAGCAGACCTGGACACACTGAGTGTGTGCATCCACTTGGCAAATGGGGGTTTCAATGTGGATAAATGTAAGGTTTCTGCATCTGGGTAGAAATACTATAAGGCCATGTAGTCTTAGGGGGAGAATAAACTTGGGAGAATGCTTGTGAGGGAAAGATCTGGGCGTTCTTGGTAGATCTAGACTACATAACAGTATGCAATTCAATCAGCTGCCTCTAGGGCTAGTAAGATATTGGCGTGTATTTAAAAGAGGCATGGACTCGCGGGAAAGGATGTGTAAGGATGTTAATTCTACCGCTGTACAAAGCATTGGTGCGTCTCACTTCAGATTTGCTGTTCAGTTCTGGGCCCCAGTTTATAGAAAGAAGTAATGGAAGATAGAGATGAGTACATAGGACGAACAACCAAAACTTATAAGGGGAATGGAGATTTAATTATGAGAGAGGGTTAGTTAGAAATTGAACTTATTTATCTGAGAAAAGACGCTTCGAGGGGACATGATTTATTTATATAAATATATAAATGGTCCTACAAAAAGTTATGGGATAAATTATTTCAAGTGAAGCCCCCTCAAAAGACAACGGGGACATTCCCTTAGGACTAGAGAAAAAAAAAAAGATTCAGTCTCCAGAGGAGAAGAGCTTTCTTCACTGTAAGAACGTTGAATCTGTGGAATAGCCTGCTGAGGAGCTGCGTACAGCAGGAACCTGTAGAGAGTTTCAAGAAAGGACTGGAGGTTACCTACCTGGAAACTAAAGAATATTTAATGCATACGTAGCCATGTAAAAATTCTGGGATCCTGGTGGTGGAGGGCTCTGGGGGTCAGAGATATGTTCTCCACTGGAGCAGATTGTTCTTGCCTTGTGTTTTCAGTGCATTAACCAGTGGTGAGGCTGGGCTTAAAGTCTTGTCTCTCTCCATCACCACTTTTTTCCCACCCTTTGTTGAACTTGATGGACACGTGTCTTCTTTCAACCGTACTAACTATGTAACTATGTAACTAATGAAACCTAAAATTCACTATATCAGAAAACTAGAATAATGTTAAATGGTCCTTCAGTTTGGTTCAGTAGCTACACAATCATGGGATAGACTGCTGACTTGACAAATGTCCAGAAGACAGTCATTGATACCCTCCACCTCCACCATTCTTGAGATATATCGCTCTGTTAACTTTTCGATGATATTCTAATCTTTTGAGATGCACGGGTATTTAGCTAGTATTTATGTCAGTATCAGATCCTAACCATTTTCCTGCTTCTACCACATCAACTTCAAGAATGGACAGTCTACGAGCTGCCTATTATATTCTACTCCTGACAGGCACTATTGTAATAAAATATAACATAAAATGTCATTGTCTGCACCCCTGTATGTTTGTTGAATTATATGGCATTAGTATTGTTTTGTATTTCCATGGGGGGGGGTGGGGGGGGGGGTAATATTTACAATAAAGTATAGAGTAGTTTTTTTTTTGTCATTTGGAACTGAAAAGTTGTGTTAACTATAAGGGAGTTTTCACACAGCTGATTTTGACACTGTTTCGGAGCATTTCTGCTCCAAAAACAGTATAAAAAAAGCCTTCAAAATGCCTCCAGTTCATTTTCATTGATTCCTTTGTGAAACAGCGTTGTAGTTCACACGTGATGAGGTTTTTACGTGCGTTTTAGACACTTCTTTGGAAGCTGTTTTGGGTGCTGAAAAAGAAGTGTCAAGTCACTTCTTGAAGAGTTTTCAGCACTGAAAATCCCCATTGGAATCAATAAACTGTTTCAAAACCTCATTGCATTTTTAGACGCATTTCTCTGCACGTTTTTCGCCGCGGTTTTTACCCTGGCTATTAATTTGTATGGGTGAAAACAGTGTTGAAAACCTCGCCAAATCCTCATCCAAAAACACGCAGGGAAACACATCTAAATCCTCTTCTGAAGTGGCATGTTTCAGGTGAGGTTTTGATGCTGTTTTGGGTGCTGAAAAAGCGGCGTCCGAACAGTGTCCAAACAAGCCGTGTTAACATACCCTACAGCCAGGGGCGTAACTAGAGAAGGCGGGGCCACATAGCAAACTTTTGGATGGGGCCCCCTACCCTCTCCCCTCGCCCGCCTCCCCGACACGACACATTTACCAGAACATACAGTTCGATAATGTAGATAATTAAAAAGGAGAGCAATAACTCACCATACTATTACCACTATCATAATGCTACCGATACTGCTACCAAATATACACAAACCAACATTACCAATAATACTGCTACATATGGACCTGATTATAACGCCAGAAACACAACACAAAATGTACCATCACATAGTGACTGAATAATACCCTACAGTATACCACGTATTATTGTATAGATAGAATAAGCAATAGTACCACCATATTACTGTCCATACAGTGGTATATACCGAGTGTATACAGGCTATGAAGATGTTAGATAACCACCATATGTGACATTAAGTGGTAGTGTCACCAGACTCTGCTGACATATAAGTGATTACAAGTGTAGTTCTTGTGGGTTTTTGTTAACGCTTGTGTTACTAAAAGGTGTATTTATGTAAGTCGTTGACTTTCCCTTTTGTTCTGCATCCGTCCAGACAACATGATGACTGATCCCGGCCACTTGTCCTTGGGAGATTTAGACACAAATATCTGTAGAATCCTCACTTTTTCCAAGCACTACTCCCTGACCCCCCTGGCTATATGGGGTCAATTTAGAAGCAGGTAGGGTTTTACATAGAGGGCTATAGGGGCCCGATGGCCAGTTTTAGGTAGGCAATAGGGTTTCCACATAGGCAGGGTTTAGGAAGCTATAGGGCCCCATAATGGCAATCAAACAGGGTTTAGGTATGGGTCCCCATCTAGACAGGCTTGCAGGGTATAGGGGCCATATAGGTAGGAAGGTAGGGTTTAGGTAGCTGATAGGGCCATATATGTAGGGCAGGCAGCCTAAGGTAGGATATAGGGTGCCCGTACATGCAGGCAGGGCATAGAGCAAGCTATAGGGACTATATATAGGCAAGCAGGGCTTTGGGGAGGCTATAGAGGCTACATACAGGCAGGCAGGGCTTTGGGGGTCTATATACAGGCAGGCAGGTAGGGCTATATACAGGCAGGCAGGTGGGGCTAATACAGGCAGGGCTGTTAGGGGCCTATACCACTAGGCAGGTAAGGTAGGGCTATTATACAGAAGGCAGGTTAAGGTAGGCTATATACAGCAGGCGGAAGTAGGTGGGCCATATACAGGCAGGCAGGTAGGTAGTAGGGCTATATACAGGCAGGCAGGATAGGGGCTATATAAAGGCAGGCAGATAGGGGCTATACACAGGCAGGTTAGTAGGGTATATACAGGCAGGCAGGTAGGTAGGTAGGGGGCCATATACAGGTAGGCAGGTAAGGTAGGGCTATATACAGGCAGGCAGGTAGGTAGGGGCTATATAACAGGCAGGCAGGTTCGGTATAGGGCTTATACAGGCAGGCAGGAAGAGTAGGGCTATATTACAGGCAGGGCAGGGAGGTAGGTAGGGGCTTATACAGGCAGCAGGCAGGTAGGTCAGGGGTATATACAGGCAGGCAGGTAGGTAGGGCTATATACAGGCCAGGCAGGTAGGTAGGGGGTATAATATACAGGCAGGAAGGTGGGTAGGGCTATTTACAGGCAGGCAGGTAGGTAGGTAGGGGCTATATACAGGCAGGCAGGTAGGTAGGGGCCTATACAGGAAGGGCAGGTAGGTAGGGCTATATACAGCCAGGCATGTAGAGGTAGGCTATATACAGGCAGGCAGGAGGTAGGGGCTATATACAGGCAGAACAGGATTAAATTAATATAAAAAAAATAATAAATAAATAAGAAGCACTTCTCACCAGCTCCACGTCCCTCGCAGCTCGGCTCCAGGGCAGGTCTGTGGTCGGGCGCGGGGCTACACGATGGATATGAGGTCATCCGCAGCCCAAATCAGCACTGGGGCCGGATGCTGCGCTAGTAGCCATGCAGTCCTGCGTCTGAGCGACGGGCGGAGGGCACCGGAAGTTCAGAGGCGGTTATGCGCCGGGCCCACTGCAGCTCCGCGTCCTGCCGGGCTGTGAACGATTATGTTCGCTGCCGGCGGGCGCAGGAGCCGCACTACCAGGGGAGCAGACATGTCAGTAGCTGCCCCCGGGGCACGGGCCCACTAGGAGCATGGGTCCTGGGGCAGTTGCTTCTTCTGCTCCCCCTGTAGTTACGCCCCTGCCTAAAGCTTCAGAGTGATTCAGAAAAGGATTATGCAAAACTAAATGCCCTTAGTTAGAGTAACATCAATGGTAAATGGCCAGTGAACGATCTGCCGTGGTACCAAAGACAGTCACTGTAAGGGTGCTTTCACACGGTGCGTTTTTGGTGTGTTTTTTGATGCGTTTTTTTAATGCATTTTTTGTGCAGGAAGGCACAGCAATTAATGTTGTACATTGCTGCACAAAAATAAACCATAAGAAAAGAAGCTCTAGCCTGGTACTTATTTTATTTTTTATCCTTTTTGGGGCGATGGATATATTGTAATGGGAAAAGAGCAGTTTACTTGTTTTTACTTTATTTTATTTTGTGTTTAACATTTTGTTTACTTCTTTTTTATTTTTACACTATTTACACTTGACCCCTTAGGGGACTTGACTGCAGCGATCTGCAGATCGTTGTTATCACACATAACAGTATTGTCAGTTACCATGGTGGTGACTAGTGTTGATCGAAAAGTTCTAGAAAAGTTGAAGTTCAAGTCGAACTTCACAATGTTTTAGAACTCGAGCTGAACCAAACATTTTACTGTTCATTCGAGTAATGTTTGTGTTCGAGATCGCGTTGAACACACTATTTTAATAGTTTTCATGTCCAAAAATTGTCGTCGCCGCGACAGTTTTAAGGCGCATGAAATTAGTGTAAAGTGCGCCTGAAAGTACAATCCTCTTAAAAATCTGGCATCAGGTATACATATCATAGTAAACATAATGCACCTAAAAAGGCACATTTCGCAAATCGCGGCACATAGCATATCATTGGTAGTGTATGTAATGCACCTGAGGCACATTGCACAAATCGCGGCACATAGCATATCATTGGTAGTGTAAGTAATGCGTCTATCGAGGCATATTGCGCAATGGAGGTGAATAACATATCATTACTAGTTTATGAAATGTGCCCCGATGGGCGCATTGTGTTACGGAGGCGCACAGCGTATCATTTTTAGGCGCATGACGTTGTGTCGTGCCCGACGTATAATGCGCCTAGTTTTGGTGTATTGTTATGGATGGTAATTACAACTTCTCCTCACCTGTATAGGTATAAAAATTAACCTGAACATCGTCTCCAATTCTCCTTTAATGGGGTTCGAAGTTCGAGTTCGAAGTCGACTCAAACTACGAACTGAACTTCTCAGAGTTCGAGGTTCGACTCTCACTCAAACATTTTAATGTTCGCTCATCACTAGTGGTGACATCAGACAGCCGGAAAGCTTTTGTAAGACTTCCAAGTTGTCAAGGAAGCCATTGAAGCCCGCAATCGCGCTGGGGGATCCGATGGTGATAGAGGGAGCCTTCTCTCTCTGTCTTTTTCTTAGCTGCCGTGGTAGCGATCAGATGTATGAAAACTGTCTTGGTGTAAGACTTTCTTTATTGCCTATAGTAACCATTCAAAGCTTCCCTTTCATTTCATCTAGTGCTCTGAAAAAATTAAAGAGGAGCTCTGATTGATTGCTATGGGCAAGAAACAAAGTCTCGGTTTTCATACATGTCCCCCTAAGTTTCCCTAACTCGGTCCCTAACCTATTGCTAAATCTAATTCTAAACACCATATACCCCTGGCTCTTTCCTACCCTTGACAATATCTCTACCAAAGTCCCTGACTATGTAGGACCTAAAATTCAGCCCACTCAATGCCTCCTTGCAACCCCTTCCTGTGTGGGATGAAGCGGGGTACTAGGTGGTTGCCTACCTGTCGTCACAGTCCTGCGAGAAGATAACTAACTAAATCAGGACTGAATGCTACGAGCTCACAAGACCAAAACTCCAGATACCGTTATAGACAGTAATCAGTCACACAGTGAAAATCTGCTTTACTGAGGCTAGCAAACAACCACTCCTTAATAATCAAGCTCACATGTGCACATGGTCAGCTGATGGCCCAGAGTGGTTTAAGGCGGTTTCATAGCAACAGCCTCATCTGATCAGAGAAGAAGAAATGGCCATTTGTAACACCACATATGGTTCCTGCATGTGGGCCCATTAAAGTCTGTGTCCACCCCTGAGATAGCCACTTATCTTTATAGCACCTCCTCAAAAATATTATCACCTCTGCTACATCTGGAGGCTAAACCTAATTGGCCTTAGTCTATATTAAGCCTCACCACATCCACAGCTATGGAAATGCATCCTGCCCCATTCTTAGGATTATTTCTGACAGTGTGGTTTGATATTATTCAGACATAGATGACGTCTGGTGTTTTTCAGTAATAATGGAGGCATCCAACATGCAGAAGTAGAGAGAGGTTACCCAAGTCATCTTCTGCTCCAGGGGGATTCCGCTTGACCTACAACAGGTTACATGCATAAGATATTTTGTGTCAGCATCTATAGACGGCAGAATCTGACTTGCCAATTTAATTTATTATATTGTTGCAACACAGCACAAGATAATGAGGGAGAATTGTGGCTGGCAGAGCACTTGGCAGCCTCTGTGGTGGAGAGAGGTCTGTTCTGTGAATCAGTCCTATGCTCATTATGTGATTGGGGAATCATGTCACCTTTGCTCAGCCGGTGTACAAAGCATTACTGAATACATTACACAGGCATCTTTATCTCCCTCTCCTGCAAAGGTTGTCATGGAAATGTGAAAAATGCATGCGGTTTTACACCCGTTCTCGAGAGCATATCACAAAAAAGTATCTATGCAAAAAGTTGCAATAATGAGCACTTTGCACAAGGCTGATACCTGTTAATGCGCTGCATATAAATATTATTGGGCGTTACTTATTCAACACTTTATACAAGCTTACAATCTAGAATAGGACAACTAGAGGGAAGTCATTGGAATTACAGGGTAAATACGTTGACAAATACAGAGTCAAATATAGACCTTACAGTGGGGCAAAAAGTATTTAGTCAGTCACCAATTGTGCAAGTTCTCCCACTTAAAAAGATGAGAGAGGCCTGTAATTGACATCATAGGTCGACCTCAACTATGAGAGACAAAATTGAAAAAAAAAATTCCCGAAAATCACATTGTCTGATTTGGAAATAAAATTATTTGCAAATTATGGTGGAAAATAAGTATTTGGTCACCTACAAACAAGCAAGATTTTTTGGCTCTCACAGACCTTAACTTCTTCTTTACGAGGCTTCTCTGTCCTCCACTCATTACCTGTAGTAATGGCACCAGTTTGAACTTATCAGTATAAAAGACACCTGTCCACAACCTCAAACAGTCACACTCCAAACTCCACTATGGTAAAGACCAAAGAGCTGTTGAAGGACACCAGAAACAAAAGTGTAGTCCTGCACCAGGCTGGGAAGACTGAATCTGCAATAGGAAAGCAGCTTTCTGTGAAGAAATCAACTGTGGGAGCAATAATTAGAAAATGGAAGACATACAAGACTACTGATAATCTCCCTCCATCTGGGGCTCCACACAAGATCTCACCCTGTGTATTCAAAATGATCACAAGAATGGTGAGCAAAAATCTCAGAACCACAGGGGGACCTAGTGAATGACCTGCAGAGAGCTGGGACCAACGTAACAAAGGCTACCATCAGTAACACACTACACCGCCAGGGACTCGGATCCTGCAGTGCCAGACTTGTCCCCCTGCTTAAGCCAGTACATGTCCGGGGCCCGTCTGAAGTTTGCTAGAGAGCATTTTGATGATCCAGAAGAGTGTTTGGAGAATGTCATATGGTCAGATGAAACCAAAGTAGAACTGTTTGGTAGAAACAACTCGTCGTGTTTGGAGGAGAGAGAATGCTGACTTGCATCCAAAGAAAACCATACCTACTGTGAAGCATGGGGGTGGCAACATCATGTTTTAGGGTTTTTTCTCTCAAAGGGACAAGGCCAACTGATCTGTGTACATTAAAGAATGAATGGGGCCATGTATCGTGTGATTTTGAGTGCAAACCTCCTTCCATCAGCAAGGGCATCGAAGATGAAATGTGGCTGGGTCTTTCAGCATGACAATGATCCCAAGCACACTGCCAGGGCAATGAAGGAGTGGCTTCGTAAGAAGCATTTCAAGGTCCTGGAGTGGCCTTTGGATGGAGTAAAAAGTCCATTTTGCCCAGTGACAGCCCCAAAGCATCACTGCTCTAGGAGATCTGTATGGAAGAATGGGCTAACATATCAGCAACAGTGTGTACCAACCTTGTGAAGACTTACAGAAAACTTTGACCTCTGTCATTGCCAACAAAGTATATATAACAAAGTATTGAGATGAACTTTTGTTATTGACCAAATACTTATTTTCCACCATAATTTGCAAATAGATTTTTTCCAAATCCGACAATGTGTTTTGCATTTTTGTCTCATTTAGGCCTCTATCATCTTTTTAAGTGGGGGAACTTGCACAACTGGTGGCTGACTATATACTTTTTTCCTCACTGTATTTATCAAAACTGACTAACAGTACAACTGTCCTTGTTGTCCATAGCAAACAGAGCTCCACTTTCATATTTACTGAGCAGACTAAAAAATTAAAGTTGAGCTCTGATTTGTTGCTTGGGCAACAAGGACAAGTTTATACTTAGTTTTGATATATGTGGCTTCCATGTCAAGGGAGGTACAGTGAGCCCTAACTGGAACCCAACCCACTGTCCCTGACTACTTGACATGCTGCCCTACGACGATCCCTACACTAATAAGGCAACAAATCTGAAACCAAAGAGAGAAACTAGGAAACAAGCTAAGGGTCAGAAACAATGTCAGGAGCAAGGTACCAAATCAGAAAACAAGATGAAGTCAAGAAAACAAGCCGAGGTCAGGTAAACGAGAATAGCAAGGTGACAAATGCAGGTAAGTAGACAAGCCAGGAAATATCACAGGCACAGCAGTCAGATTGCAGGAGGTTTAATTGCGGTGCCCGGACACAGCCCTCGTTGCTGGTTGGGTATTGGCCCATGTGACATGCCCTCTGTCCAGAGTGGCTGGACGCCTGTCACTCCAGGAGTTACCAGCAGAGCATCTCTCTGAGTTTGACCGCAAACCTGGAAAATCAACTTCTTGCAGACTGGAACCAGACCAGGTAAGCAAGTTCTGACAGTGGCCCATTGTGCTTAATTTTTGTTCCTAGCTCAGGGCCGCACCAAATGAGTTTGGCCTTTGGATCAAATGCTCCACGCCCTTGTCAAAGAGACTTTCTGATTAGATTAACTTTTGTGCAAAATAGTAGTATTTTGTAGATATAGATGGAAGGGGTGTAAATAATTGGAATTTATCCATATTGTTTGTTGAGTTATTTTGGTGAAGCATGATGATTCAGTTTAAGGATCTTCTTACATTTGCATTGTCATTTCCATTTTTCTAGTCATTCATAGGAGCTAAAATCAAAAATGATGACATGACAGATCCATTACGTCACAAACACCAAGAGCACCAAACAAACCCAAATGACTTCTAATGGGTCCATCAGATTCCGAACATAGACCTCAAGTCTGATGTGAACAGAGAGAAATTGAATATTTATTGATGCATTTTTAAAATATTTTTGTGGTATTTATTGTATACTTTAGAACTGTATGTATTAATATAAATAACTTTCACTCATTGTATACCAATATATATCAAACCTTCCATAAGTGTGTGGCTATTCAAGTTAGAACATTATGCACGCACCCAGTATTCCCCTGAAAGAGCTAGATCTGGAACTGCTACCATTGTCACTTTATAACACTATACCACAGGGGTGTTATGTGAAATTTTGCTGGCCATGTCTTTAATAGAAAGTTCAGACTTGATTCCCACAGGGAATAAACCTTCATAGCTTTTTTTTGTATGTATTTTTACATTTTTTAATAGGTTATTTTGTATTGTGTTTTTAGCAGTTCTAATGAATTTCACATTGAAACACCTATGCCGTTTTCAAGGATAATGTTGGTGACATGCCTTATTTAAAGGGGTTTTTCCAGCAAATGCAAATTTTGCTTCATTGGGCCATTGTGGGTAAAAAACTTTTTATACTTACTTTGCCTCTGTGGATGTAAGGTGAGGCAGGGAGTTGCAGGGTACCAGGCAGGCAGGTACACGGGGGTAGCAGTGTATACATTTGATTTTTAGGCCGACCTGTGTTGATAGGACGTGCATGCGACTTTGCTCATGGTTATTAAACTTACAATCAGCCTTACTCTACAGTTTGAAGAATGCTTAGTCACCATTATAAATCCCGTATACCCTACCTATTTTGGGCATATACACACATTCTAAATACAATAATACACATGTTTGTAGGATGATCCCACACCCTACCCCAGGAGATATCAGAATAGAAATTACAAGACCTTTACTTTTGGTTTATTCATTGGAAACCTCCTTCTGTCATGGAAAAGAATCAGCGCTGGGCCTCTTAGATAAAGCAGAAGTGGTTTCTTTATTTGGAACAGGGTTTCGTGCACTAAGGCACTCCATCAACGAAACGTCCCTTCCAAATAAAGAAATCACTTTTGTTATCAAAGGGGGTTTCCAGCGTGATTCTTTTCCATGACAGAAGGAGGTTCACTGATGAATAGACCAAAAGCAAAGGTCAAGCCTCTCCTATGTTTCAGGACAAAAGCACAGAAGTCAATAGGAACGGATCACCTGGGATCACCGAAGCACCAGCAGGATGGGAACTGTAGGTAAGTATAACTTGTTTTTTATTTATTTTTGCCCACCCTGGCTTCATTAAAGAATATTTTAATTACTGGACAACTTCTTTCAGATTCAGATAATCAGGTAACATAAAACACAACAGAACTAGTAATGTCCAAGCAACGGATATGAATGACTGATAGGAAATTTACAGCTATAATCTACAAAATGTAGCCCCAGAAGAAACAGCGCAGCATTTCATAGTAAACAGGTAACAGCTTTATATTCCCAGCCATCCAGAATAAAATATCTCTTTAATAAGCTGTACATAACATGTATATTTTATGCCGGAGAGCATGCAATGTCTGCACACATTCAACTGCATCTACAAAAGCTTTTATAATGCCACTGGAGGAGATAATTGTGGAGATATTTCCTTACTCCTGTTATCTCTTATACCAGAAAGGATTAAAGCAGATGTCCCACAGGGTTCTTAAAAATATGGTCTGTAACTCCGGGCAATGCTACTAAATTCCTTTGGTCTTGGCTGCTTTGTTCTTATGACAGATAAATCTGTACAGAATAAACATCTGAACTCCTCACAGATTTTAGATCTGGATTTTATAATGCAGAATGGACGAGGATTCATACATGCTTTCTGATACGGATTCTCAGTGCACGTTTTTAAACAAAGCCTACTGGTGATTTGTTTAAATGGTGCCGTGGATCAGCACACAACTTTACATCAAAATAGTCTGATGTGGATATCCAGCTTCTCATTGATTTTAGTGGAAAGATTCAGCAAGGAATCCATGTCATGAACTGCAGCGTGGATCTGAAATTCCCTTGGAAAATTGATATGCAGTTTTTCCATTGATTTCAAGAGGATGTCATGTAGATTTTGACTCAGAATCTGATCAGGATTTTTTCGGCATGTAAAAACTTAGATAACCTAAGAATGTATGTAGCCAAGTACACCTGCTCAGTTGGATTCTGAACCCCCATAGAAATGAATAGGGAAGGAACAGGGGCGTAACTAGAGAAGCCTGGGCCCCATAGCGAACTTTTGGATGGGGCCCCCTACCTCCCCCCCTTGCCCACCTCCCTGATCACGAACATTTACCAGGACATGCTGTTAGATAATACAACGGGTGACTACCTCACCATACATAACACCATCATACTGCGACCACACAAATCCCCCTAGACCAAGACCAATCTTACCCCTAACCCTACTACATATGGTCCTGATTATACCGCCAGAACATGACCACAAAGGGACTGAATAATACCCCTACACTATTACTGATCAGTACACAAAGACCAATAGTACCGCCATATAGTGACCATATAGTGGTAATATGCTAGTTTACACAGGCTCTGCAGACTGTATATAACCACCATACAGTGACCATAGTGTGGTAGACACCAGTGTACACAGGCTCTGCAGACTGTATATAACCACCATATAGTGACCAGATAGTGGTAGACACCTGTGTACACAGGCTCTGCAGACTGTATATAACCCCCATACAGTGACATAAGTGGTAGACACCAGTATACACGGGCTTTTGCAGACTGTATAAACCACCATACAGTGACCATATAGTGGTAGATACCAGATATACAGGTGTTTTGCAAATAGTTTACTTACATTTAGGGCCTTACAGGTGACGTCTTGTCTGAAGAGTCGTTCACTTTCCCTTTTCTTCTCTATTTGGTCCAGATCTCCATCTACCGCTCATCCCTGTAGAATTTACAACACAAACACCTGAGACTCCTCACTTTTTTTTATCATGTTCCCAACTGAGTGCCCCCTCCCCTCATGTACAAACTCCCCATTTATTATGGCCCAAATGGTAAGAATTACTCCCTGGTAATTATGGGGCACTCCCAGTCGGTATGTAGGTACAACGGGGCCCCCCGGGCGGTAGCTTGGCACCCACCGGGCAGTGGCTAGGGGAGACGTAGGCAGCTTAGGGTTCCCATGTAGATAGAATGGGGGCCCCCTGTAGCTTAGGCCACCCCTGTATGTAGAATAGGTCCCTTTGGATTTTAGGGCCCCCTTCTCGGCATCATTGTCCCCCCCCATATATTAGGGCCTCATTGTAGGCAGAATAGTCCCCCCCCTCCGTAATTAGGCCCTCTTGTAGGAAATAGTCCCCCCCGTAGATTAGGACTCCCCTGTAGGCAAATAGTTCCCCCCAGTCATAGAGCCCCTGTAGGCATAGTTCCCCCCCCCCTCTAGTTATTAGGGCTCCCTGAAGGCATAGTCCCCCCCCCCTTATTATTAGGGCTCCCTGTTGGCATAGTCCCCCCCCCCCCCCCCCCCAGTTATTAAAAGGGCCCCCTGAAAGGCATATCCCCCCCCACAGTTAGTGGGACCCCTGTAGGTATAGTTTCCCCCCCCCCAGTAATAGGGCCCCTTTAGGTATATTTCCTCCCCCCCAGTATAGGCCCCCTGTAGGTATAGTTTCCCCCCCCCCAGTAATAGTGCCCCCTGTAGGTATATTTTTCCCCCCCCCAGTAATAGAGCCCCCTTGTAGGTATGAGCCCCTTGTAATATAGACCCCCCCAGTAATAGAGCCCCCTTGTAGGTATAGACCCCCCCAGTAATAGGGCCCCCTTGTAGGTATAGACCCCCCCCAGTAATAGGGCCCCCTTGTAGGTATAGACCCCCCCAGTAATAGGCCCCCTCCCGTCCCCCCGTAGCTTATTACTTACCTGGCCGCGCTCCCCCGGCGTCTCCGTCCGCTCCTAGCCCCAAGCCTGCTGCTTTAGGCTTGGGGCCGAGGACAGGAAGCTCGGCAGGCGGCGCGGTGACGTCACTTCCGCCGCGCCGCCTGCAGAGCTAGGTACGGCAGGGGCAGGGAGCGCACAGCTCTCCCTGCCCCGCCGTTCATCTTAATTGTATGCGCGTCGCACAGACGTGCATACAATTGAGAGCCTCTGTGAAGCATGGGGGCGGATCCTGCCGGCGGCGGCGGGCCCCCTCCCCCGGCTTCACAGACCGGCCCCGCAGCTCTGCACCCGCCGCAGTGAACTGTTGTGTTCACTGCCGGCGGGCCCAGGAGCGGCATCACCGGGGTAGCAGAGGTGATAGCAGCTGCCGCGGGGCCCCCCCAAGCCACCGGGCCCCGTAGCAACTGCTACCCCTGCTACCCCTGTAGTTACGCCCCTGGGAAGGAAGTTCATCACCGGTTTGATTGTAGAAGTGACTGATCTTCATTTTTCTCTGACACCTCAATTAGCTAGCCTAGACGTAGGCATTTCTAAGTTCCCATGCCAGTATCGTACAATTATTTTCCATACTTTAATCTCAGCGAGAACTGCTATAGCCCATTTGTGGAAAGATCACAGAGCTCAAAAACTAGCAGAAGTCATTAGAAGGGGTAATTTTAACTGTACATATAAGTTAAAATTAGCAGACCCTCCTCATATCTGTGCAAAGAAACGGTTGCTATGGTCTCCATGGACACATTCACGCCATTATGTCACTTCACCTTTTTAATTTCATGGAAATTCCTTCAGATACTTATCTTAAATATATGACATTTATCTTAGTCTTTGAGGTAGTTGTCCACTAGTGTTCTCTGTGTTTAGTTAAGTTAGGTTGCCTTGTAGTACATTATGTCTGTATCTCTTAGGATGCATGGTTTTCTTATGTATCTTATGTATCTTGTTATTCGTGGACATGCGTCTCTCTTCCATTTCAATAAACATGTTAAAAGAAATAAATAGGGATAACTGCACAAGCATGGCCATCTCCCTATTCTGTGAGGTGGGCTTTGTAGCTAGCTATAAGTTGGCCTCGCACCCAACGGTGTGGGATTGGAAAAACCCTTTAAGTAATAAAGGAATTTGGGTTAGCAGCTACTGTATGCTGGAGTATTGTTGATGCCAAGGTATAAAAAGTACATAGCATGCTCCTAAGCTGCAGGCAGGCAGAATATCATCATGAGCTATGGCTTTGTGGGAGATTTGGAGCTCCGGATTACAAATATTTATCAATATAATGATATACTGGCCTATTTAAAATAGAAATAAATGGAATGGTGCTCAAGTGTGGATATTCATTTAAAGGAAAATTAAAACTTAGTAGATTTACAGTCGATTTTCTGTCTGGATTTGCAGGCTAAAAATTACAGTTGGATACAGTAGAGTGGATGAGTTTGTAGCAAAGTGCTGTGTGACCTCTTGTTCATTAGATGGGGCCAGAACACAGAAGGTGAGAGGCTGTGGCTGGCAAAGGAGAGTACCAGAGAAATAGGAGGAAAAGGAGCAAAGAGACAGGAAGAGGAGGTGCTTTTGGGGAGAACAAGACAAGAGAGAGTAGTGTGGTGTTTCCCCACTCAGACAGTTAGGCTGGATCCACACAGCACCAGACAAAAACCATCCGAAAGTCAACTGTTTTTTGTCTGATGCACGACCACGGTTTTTGTCACTGTTTTGTCGGTTCTTGTCTTTTGCCATCGCCCCAGGCAATTAATTGTATGGGAAACTGACAACAAAATTTCAGCGTATTTAGGAACATGTTCATAAATACGCCAGTACCAGAAAACGATCAGAGAAAAAACCTGTGTAGAGTACAGGTAATTTTTTTCTCTTAAAGTCTATGACCATGCAAAGTGATTGGATTTTCAGCAGTTTTAAAAAAAACTAAAACCGAAAGAAATATGATTGTTTTTGCATGCTGTGTAGACATAGTCTAAGTATTGTGCGTGCTATACAGTCAAACAAGTTAAGGGGTTGGCAAGTGCAACTTTGCAGAGAACTAGAGAAAGACAACCTGTTTGGGAGGTCTCAGAACAGGAGTGGATGGAGAGGGAGTCTCCCACCCAAGGGCATGTCGTTGAGGGACAGACGCCATCACAACAGGAATTAACACGCATTATGGACTTTTCGAGGTAATCTTATTTAACTATTACAACATTGTTTTGGCAATTTGGTTTGTTAAACTGTGAAAAACTACAGTAAGTAAAGTCTTTAACTCGTATTTGTCTTAAATTTTTTTACAAATATGTGGAAAGTTGATTTAATTTCACTTGCTGAACATTTTTAAACTCCACTGCATTCCTTTCAAAAGAAAATGACAACCATGGTGAATCCTCAGTAAATCAGCAAAATTTTGAATTACGTGTAGATCTGATGACATTCACTTGGATTGCGGTAAAAATCTCAGCTGAATTAACAAAGGATTTTCCATCCTGCATGGTAAAATTTTTATGCCCTTGCATACTTGTTTCAAACCACTTAGCTAAGTTTAGACCAGGAGTTGCAGTATGTTTTGGGGAAAAAATGAGGTACATAAAATCAAGTTAAAATTACATACTAAAACAAAGTAAGTGGCCAAAAGCAGGCAAAAAAACAAAGTAAAAAACCTTTACATCAAAGAGGCAAGATTAAGGAGGTTGTTGACTGCAGGGACAGATGATAGTTCAGCAGAGAATCCCCATGCAAGAGTAATACATAGGTCTCTTTGTCGCAAGTAGGTAACCAAACAGTAAACAATCGTAAACACGCAGCAAATAATTCGAGACATTACTTCTGGCCCTTGTATGCATGGAACATCCACAGTTTTTACTTGGTGGTTTTCTTGGGCTTCTTGCAGCTGCCATCCTCCTACAATGCCTGGTAGGTCCAAGGTCTTCTGTCCAGTTTTGTGACCAGCACTGTTCACCTCTACTACCACCCAAAAATGTGAAGGATGTTGTCAGGCTGTCTGTACTGCAGTAGTCGCTTAAGAGCTACTCTTCTCTGTTGACTGGTAGACACAGGTTGTTTCCAGTTACAAACTCTATGGGAGTGGAGAAAACACAATGAGGCAGATTTATTAATACTATTTACTTCTTAGACAGTGTAAAGGTAGACTAGACAGTCTTATAATGCGCCACATTCATGACAGTGTTCAGAAATCTGGCATATGTCAGAACTGTCTAGTCTAACTACACAATTTTTGAGTTTATTGCCTTAACTGGGCAAAATGTTGATGATAACTCACCCACTCCATGCCAACCCTTTCCCATGAAGCCATGCCCATTTTCCAGCGGTCACACCCCTTTTGTCACACGAGGTGAAGAAGTGTCTAGAAACTGTCTAAAACATAACATAAATGTGATGCAAAGCATGTACTCTGTTATTTTTCGCACACATTATGCCAGAATTCACAACTTCCTTGATAAATGTACCCCAATAGGTGGTATCACACACTCCATCAGCCCAATATGCATAAAAAAAGAATAGAGAATAAAGAAGCTATCAATGAAAACACAGATCAGATCCTAAAACAATTTCAGACTTCAGGCCAGACCCTTAAAATAATGCAGACCCCAGATCAGAACTAATATAAGTTCAGATCCTAGATCAGACCCCAAAATGATTATGTATCTCAAGCTAGATGTCTAAATTAATACAGACCCAAGACCACAACTCAAAATAAACTCAGACCTCAGATAAGAACCCAAAATAAATAAAGACCAGACTGCAGCTCAATAAACTTAGGTTGACATCTATAAATTCGCATGTGGTATTTTTTGGTGTATATTGCGTCACAAAACTGCTGGCACACTGTTTTATAGATGACATGACATATTTTAATGCACCAAGAGTGTGCCAGAGTTTGATGTGAAACTGCCATACAAATTCTGGCACATTGCACTATATGCACAAAAATGTTTGGCGCATAATACTTTCATTCATACTGTTATATTATATACGCTCCCAGATCTATTAGAACTGGTATGTTGGCGCCAAGTTAAAAAAAAAATTGTGCATGCGAATTCATAGATGTCGCCCTTATCACTGCATTATTATGAGTCCCAACATTGGATTGCTTTGAGGCGCATTGTGCCCCAATGAGCGATACATCCTCACGTTATTTGTTATCAAACACAGAAACGGGCGGGGGATAGGATCTGCAAGAGAGAAGACAATGGTATTATACTGTATCCTGGATTTGTTTTGCATGATAGAAATTGAATGCATCAAAAGGGTGTTCCCATCTCACACTTTAATGGTGAGTGGGCACCCAAAAATCTCCACACTTGTGCATGACTCTCCATTCTGTTCTATGGGAGTTCTGAGTACTGTAGAACACACTGCTCATCTGTACTGGGAACAGCATTTGATACGGTGCCACATAAAAGGTTGGTCAAAAAAATGAGAATGCTTGGACTGGGGGAAAATGTGTGCAAGTGGGTAAGTAACTGGCTCACTGATATAAAACAAAGGTTAGTAATTAACGTAAAATACTCAGACTGTATCGCTTTTACTAGTGGGGACCACAGGGGCTCAGTATTGGGCCCTATCCTCTATTACACAGGGAATACACAGTAGAATATCGATCTTTGCAGACGATACTAAGCTCTGTAAAGTAATCAACAAAAATAGAGGATAATATTTATTACAAAGGGATCTGGATAAGTTGGATGCCTGGCAGAGAAAAGGCAGATGAGGTTTAACACTGATAAATGCAAGGTTATGCACATGGGGAAGAGAAATCCATTACATGATTACATGTTAAAGGAAAAATACTGGTAAAAGTGACATGGAGAAGGACTTGGGGAACCCTGGTGGACCAGTAAACTTAATTGTAGCAGCCAGTGCAGGCAGCAGCAGCCAAAGCAAATAGGATCATGGGGTGCATTAAAAGGGGCATAGATGCACATGATGAAAAACATTTATTCCCCCATTATACAAGTCACTGGTTAGACCACACATGGAATATTGTGTACATTTTTTGGGCACCAGTGCACAGGAAAACATTGTAGAAACTTGAACAGGTACAAAGGCGGCAGCAAAAATAATAAAAGGACTGGGTGGACTACAGTACACAGAAAGATTGGCAAGATTATGGTTATTAGTTTAGAGAAAAGAAGGCTTCGGGGGGACATAATAAATATGTTTTAAATACATCAAAGGTCAATATAAGATCTCTCCCAAGATTTATTTATACACAGGCTGTATCTAGAACAAGGGGGGATCCTTTACGTCTTGAGGAACGAAAGTTTCTACATAAACATAGAAAGGGATTCTTTACTGTAAGAGCAGTGAGACTATGGAATTCTCTGCCAGAGGGACTGGTCATGGTGAATTCAATAACCGAGTTTAAAAAGGGTTTGGATGTATTTCGGAGCGTAATAATTTTAAAAGTTACAGTGACTAGGAATTCAGGAAGGGTCATTGATCCAGGGATTTTTCTGATTGCCAGAAATTTGGGGTCAGGAAGGAAATTTTTCCCTAAAATGGGACAATTGGCTTCTACGTCATGGGGGGTTTTTGCATTCCTCTGGATCAACACCTTAGCACAACAGGCTGAACTAGATGGACGACTTGTCTTTTTTTAGCCTTACAAACAAACTATGAAACTATGAGATGCCATGTGTTTTCACTTTCTATTGCTTAAAATTTCGCCACAATATGTGGATGTGGGTTAGCCCTATTTAATTGGGTTAATACAGTATGTGTCCTTGCTGCCCAACACATTTTTCTGCATGGCATACCTGCAGAAAATGAGTCAATAAGGGACATGTAATAAGTTACAAAGAAAAAAAAACTGGGACCACTATAAAAAAAAAACGTCAGCGTGTAAAAAACCATAATCTAAAATACAATTAAGGAAAGGGACACATCCAAAAATTGCACACGCCCAAATGTAGACCAATAGAATATTCTTTGTTTGAAACAAACACCATGATTAACACCTTAACCCACCTGAATGTATGGGTACGTACTAGTGGCGTTAAGGAGCTGTGTAGCAGGATTGCAGCGCCGAGTGTTAGCTGCTTATTGCAGCTAACACTAGGCGGTTGCAGCGCGTGAGAGTGCCGGCGCCATCCCACACTGTTCAACCCCTTAGAAGCTGTGGCGTCGATCGGCGGTGAACATTGCAGCTGGAAGCCTTGTGAAGGCTTCTGTCACCGCCATGTTTTTTTTTTTACTATTTTTCCCACCCCCATACACTGCATTGGGGTGTATATATGATGGTGGGAGTAACCTAGGGGGACTCAAAGTAAAAGTTAAAAAAAAAAAAATTAAAGTGTAAAAAAATGTAAAAAATTAAAAGCTCAAAACACCCCCTTTTACCATTTTGCAAATAAAAATAAATAAAAAAGTTACACATATTTGATATTGCTGTGTCCAAAAAATTCTGATCTATTAAAATATACATAATTTTAAAATCCCATATCTGAGAAACCGTAGAAAAAATAAATTCCAAACTCAAAATTGTGGAGTTTTTGGTCATTTAACGTGCCCTAAAAATTGGAATAAATTTAATTAAAAAAATACACTTCAGCCAGCAAAAAATGCCCCTCACTCACGTCCGTAGGTGTTAGCACAAGAAAGGTATTGTTCGCAGAAAATGTCGCTGCCGCACAAATTGCAGGTAGAAAATTTTGGAATTTTGAAAATGTACTGTTTGGTTATCTCTAGATTAGTATCAACCTATAGAATACAGATAATACATTATTTTTACCGGTTGTTTTCACATTTGCCCTACCTAGAATTTTTGTGGCGGTTTCTCAGTATATTCTATGGTAATATGAATTACATCATAGAAAGTACATCTTGTCCCGAAAATAAAACCCTCATATATCTAAAATAGGTGAAAAAATAAAAAGTTATGGTTTTGGAAGGCGAGAAGGGAGAAAATTAAGAGTCATATTTTTTTCTTTGAAGGGGATAAGGGGTTAAAACCATTGAAACCGTCCTTAAGACTGACCTTGCTTTGTGAGAGCCGTTCGTTCGGTGCTCTCCGTAAGGAGAGCTCTTCTCTTCCTGAGCTACCCGAAAACCCTCCCACACAGCCAGCCCCGTATCTTCTCTACTCTGCACTGAAGAGGGACAAAAATCCCAAACAGCGTTGTCTAAATGAGAGATACTGGCTTGCTAAAAAATCCTTTTTGCTTTCTCAAGACTGGTGGGTCAAAAGCAAATTGAGGATTTGTTACAACCAACAAGGCGCTGTGGGCTTCTCAGCCCCTTTCCCATAATGCCTTGGTGACTTGCTTTGTGACACATTTCAAATCCAGGTCTGAAAATTAAGAGCTGTATTGTTGAAAGAATGACCTATTGTGAACATTGCTTTAAAAACAAAGGGGATAATGGAGGTGCATTCTCCGGATTTAACATCCATTACGATAGAATGGGTTATGAAACATACCTATGAGTAATAGAACAAAATACACCACCCAAAGAAGATGGCACCAGAGATGTAGAGACTCCAATGTTTTTGCAGCAACACTTGTACAGCAGATTTATGCACACTTTCACTCCTTTCTAAATAGTAATTTAACCTCTTAAGGATGCAGTTGGTTTAGGTCTTAAGTGTGCAACTATTTTTCATGGATATGCAAAACAGAAACACAAAGAAGTATAGAAACAAAATATAAAAATGTCTTTAAATTTTTATCAACAATATTTAAAAACTACAAAGTAGAGGTACATAAAAGAGTCACCGAATAATAAACAGGCGCTCCCTATACATATACTATCTAAAGAAGATGTAATACAAGTTGCTGACAATAATAGTGTATACAAAGTAAATGAAGAATAAGAGAGTGCCTCAGCTATATAATATAACCACTAACGTATGTTGGTGTGAGTATCAATTGCAAAAAGTATACTCATGTAACACCACAACTACAAACATACAGCGAGGGCTATATAGGTATAATCTACTCTCAGACAATGGCAGCAAGACATACCATACCTAGTGCAAGATAGTAGATAGGGTTCTTTATTCAACTTAAATTATTGATATCAATTATCTTTTCAGTGATATTCTAATTTTTTGAGATGCCCAGACAGCAGACCTGGGGATGTTATTGGTTCCCCTGCTGCCATGGAAACTAGTTGTATCCTGCACACTCCTAGTGGGACAACAATGGAGTCACAGAAAGAGCCCCTGTAATCACTTACATGCGGTGATCAGCATAAGTTAAAATGCCGGGATTAGAGTTATGTATAGTTGAAGCCAGAAGTTTACATACACTATATAGAAAGACACATATGTATGTTTTTCTCACTATCTGACATGAAATCAGAATAAACCTTACCTGTTTAAAGTCAATTAGGAACTAGTGTTGAGCGATTATTATCGACAAAGTTGAAATCGGCACAGTTTTTATGTTGATCGAAATTTTTAGATCATGCAATAAAATTTTGGTTAAAATCGTGCATCATCTATTAAGATCGCGCCATTTTCGGGGCTTCCTGTCATTTTTGGCGGCCGCAAAACACTTACAGAATAAGCAGGGGTGAATTGTGTGCGACTCATGACTGGGGTGGTATTTGGTTGGGGGAAAAAAA